>OY970821.1:58538548-58664836 GCA_963853835.1 Calendula officinalis | reverse complement strand
AATCGTCTAATGGCTTTCACGTACATCAACTTGAAACCCGCTCTTAATCAGAAAACACAGAACTGTAAAAACTCTTCTCCACCCCTCTGCTGCTGTTAAAAGGTACATTTCTGATCTACAAACTTTTATATATCTTTATTTTGTCAAGGGGGAGTAATATTAATTCTAGGGGGAGAATTAGTATTTCCAGGGGGAGAAACTTTCTTATATCAATACTTTTATACCCGTTTGAATTTTTTTATTATTCGATCAATTTTTTTTTATCAAACGACAATACCTTCCCATGGTCTGCCAGAACCGGCCTTACCTTCCAAGGGAATTCTTTTTCAGCCATTTGGTAAATGTGAGGGTATAAGTCTAAGGTATAGCAATAGGTGAGTGCAAGGTGATGTGAAAAACATGATAATTTTAAGAAAACACACCTTTGAGTGCATCCACACCGTAAATAAACCGGGCAACCATACAAAAGGGTGCTCATTTATGCGTTAAATGTTTCACCAGACTCTACTGGCCCAGTAAAGCACATGCACGCCACCACCAACCACTCAAATTTCTCTCAACAGGAATGTGTTTCAATTCATTAGGGGACGTAGCACATAATCTACTGACTGCTCATTCGGAGTTTGTCAGTATTGAAACATAATAACCTCCTGCCCCGGGTTAAGTCTCTTTGTATGCACCGTGTGTCTAGTTATCACCCCTCAAACATACCAATATAGGACACTGGCATTACAAAAATGGATCTCTGTGAATTCATCGGAACACTCGTAGTGGCATCACAATCTGATGTTTCACGAGGATCGAGTGGAAATCCTGCTAGAGCTAAAATCACGCCAACTCTAAACGCAGGTCACACACTTGAATCAACGGTTGTGCAAACGACTACCGATTTATACCGTGTGCTAACGGATACTCTATGTGAGTCCGGTGTTACCTAAAAAGAACAAGCTGATGTGCCGTAACATCTATCATTCTTTCAGGCAACAACTTATACCAAAAACACATAAACTTCCGAAGAAAAATCCATGTGTACTCTTAAAATGCAACATCTTTTGAAAGCTGATTAAATTGCACATGAGCGTTTTAGTTCACTCTCAAATTACTCCTATGATCTGCTATAACCGGAATGATCTTCCCCAGGAGCCACCTACAATATAGGACACAATGTAAGGGTTTATAGTTCTAGGTGAGTAGAATCAAGTATCACGGGATCTTGATTGGGGTGCGCTGAGGTAAAAATTGAGAGGGGGTATGAAGTATGGGGTGCAAATCAGCTTAACACATGGTAACACAACAACGAGGGTGTGGTTGAAAATGAAACAGTGAGTTGAGTGAGGAGTGTGTGAGACAGGGTTAAAGAAAACGAAAAACCCTCCCTAAACCAATCAAAAGACCGGGTAATCATATCTTTATCAGACTGCATACGATGCCTTTTGATTCAGACATCATGGACCCAGTGATGCAATGCACAACCCCCACTGACCACTCAAGTACAAAAAGTACTTGTTTCAAAATCACGGAGATTACCACATCTACTATCGACATCTCATTTGGAGATTGTTGATATTGAAAAAGAGGACCTACCTCCAGTCCTCGCCTTCGTTTGTCCACATATAGAGTCTAGAACTGAATTAAATTTCTCTAGGACACAGGCATTCCATCAAGCATATCCTAGTGATATTGCCGGAACATTCATAGTGATACCAAACTTATTGGTATTCCACAATGATTGAATGGAAATCCTACCAGTGCTAACATCAAAGCCAACACTGAACGTAGGTCACACAGTTTTTCAACTGTCGTGTTAATGGGCAATCTATGAGATCCCGGTTTACCCTGTTTAACTTTGCTGTACAATGTGTTATATATTGATTCATTCAAAAAATGAATGTATCATTATTCAACACATTCTCATCAACAAGCTTCGGAGATTCTTTCTGTTACATGATGCTTCAGATAAATCTTGTTCATCATGAGGGGGAGAATATACTAGCCTAACTTACTCCACATCAAAAGGACACATATACACCAGTGAAGGGGGAGTAAACAAGGAACCGAAGACTCCATGAAGCAATAATTGTCTGTTTGAGGGGGAGCATAAACCTTATCAACAATTTTCCTGAACAACAATTATTAAGAATCATTGATCGACATAAAGCCACAAACTTCAAGAAAAGACTTCCGCTGTTAATTGCTCTATCATTATGGGTCTCAGTTTTGGTCGATCAATATGTATCTTCAAAGTAAAGTCTTCAAAATAATTTTTGTGGTTGAAAAGCTACAAGAATTATTCGTTTTTACAGATAAACAAAGCTCAAGCCTGATCCTGATTATTATGCAACGAAATATCTACAAGACTAGGCTTTCGTTAAAGATGAAGACTTCGAAGATATACTTCCCAGACTATTGTTACAAAGGGGGGGATTGTTGGGTCACATTTTAATGTATTCAATAGTCTAGGGGTGTAATGTGACATTTATTGTAACATATAGTCTAGGGTGATTTTATGTAATTAGTCAATACTAGGCCTAGGTATAAATACCTAGTTGTAACCTAGTATTGACCTAAGCTTGCCGACTTATTGAAAAACTATACTATCTTTGTGTGTGTGAAGCTTCATAGTGTTCTTCCAATTAATCATTGTTATTGCTTAATTTGTTGTTAAATCGATTGATAAGGATTCACATTATGGATGTTGAGAAATCAAGTATCGGATGTTTTGATGGATTAACTAGTTAGTGTTTGGGTCAAATTGGTGCACTAGTGATTGTGTAAGTAAAATACTTGGAATGATGTGAGTTATGAACTTGATGAATTGTTAAATGATGGTAAATTTCTAGTATGGAGATTATGTGCTAGTTGTTGGGAATGTGGAAGTGATATAGTCATGTTCGGGTTTTTGGCCCGTTTAGGTCAACTAGTTTTAAAATGGGCTAGATGGTTATAAATGACTACTTGGTAAGTTGTGATTGTTAGACTAGTTGGTAACGTCATAAAATGTGCGTTTTATGAGCTTTGGGTCGTGTTTTGTTAAATTGACGTTTTAACATTTCGGTGGATTGATCACTAACTCGGTATACTTGTTACAAGAACTGGGAAGGAGACTCAGTGATACTAGCTCACTGTGTTAAGGAATCGAAGGTTGAAAGGTGAGTGGATTTAACCTACAACTCGGGTTTCGGTTTATTCCGTTTGGAATTTGCATGCTTGTGAAAATGCAGGAATCGCCAGACCCGGGGAGTTCGCGACGCGAACTCCCATTCCCGATCGTGAAAGGCGAACGGAGAAATTGAGTGGTGATCGGGAAGTGTTCACGGAAGAGTTCCTGACGCAAAATCTAGTTCGCGAACGTGAACTGAAGTTCGCGACTGGGAACTATTTGTGACACTTTTCGTTGTGTTTTCCGTAAAGCCACCGGTCCTCTCAAATAGTGGTTACCCCAAATCATAGATGCTTATTGCTTACTTGTTTAGTGTTTAGCAGAGTTAGTAGTAATAGTTCATTCACTTAGCTTTCGTGCTAATCCCTCCCTTATTGGCATATTTCAGGTTGGAAGGCTTGAACGGGTAGGGCTTGGACGGAGTGTTCGACCATGCTTTAAAATATGTTTTGTGAAATGAGCCGTGTTTTGTAATACCGTCTTTCAACTAATTACTTGAATTGTATCGTTTTGTGGGACCACGGTTTGTAACCTTAACGTACGTAGGTGTAGACTAATTACTTCCGTAATCTATTACTAATGCTTTAGTGGTTATCCTTTAAAAAAAATTGGTTTCGAAAAATGCGGTGTTACACCGACACCCGAGTTGTAGATTGAGTCCACTCACCTTTCAACCTTCGATTCCTTAACTCAGTGAGCTAGTATCACTGAGTCTCCTTCCCGGTTCATGTAACGACATACACCGAGTTAGTGATCGATCCACCGAATTGTCAAAATCAACAAACTAGACAACTAACCACAATGACCCATAGAATGCACATTTTATGGTATTACTAGCTAGCACAATTCCACCAACATAACAATTGATCATTTATGACCGTCTAGCAATTCATTATAATTAGTTGACCTAAACGGGCCAAAACCCGAATATGGCTGTGACACTTCCAAGGCTCCATCAACTAGCACATATTCCATAGATTAGCTATTCCTAATCATCTAACAATTCAGCAAGTTCACTATCACCACAATTCCAAGTATCATACTTCCAACATCACTAGTTCACCATTTTGACCCAAACATCCAAACACTAGCTAGATTACTTCACAAATCTAACAATAATATGTTTTTAACATCCATAACTTGACAAACAAGCATTCTTGACCTAATAAACAATTCCATCCATTCAAACATCAAGAAGTTCAAGATTTGTCAAAACCCACCTTCAACATCCACCATTAATGGAGGTTGAAGCTGATTTTCACCAAACATTGTCTCCTTTCAACAATCAACCATACAAATGATGTAAAAGCTTGCATAAACACATAAAACGACATCCATATCAAGATTCACCAACAAATCAACAAGCTACATAAACCCTAGTTCAAGACATAACTCAAGAACACCAAAAATGAGTAAAGAAGAAGGTGTAACTTACTTCTAACCTTCTTCTACACCAACTCTAGTGTAGATTTCGGATTCAAGCACAAAAAACACTAAGAACAAGCTCAAGACAAGTATGGTGGTTTGGAGAGCACAAGCAATGAAATAGTGTTTGGTGTGGATAATGTTTTTTTTCAAAATGGAAGCAAAAAGAAAAGAGAGGGTGATCCCCCCCCCCCCCTCTCTCTCTCTCTCTCTCTTGTCCGGCCAAACAAGGGAATGAGCCCCCTTGTTGGCTTTTGTTTTTACTTTATCAGTATACGTCTGAAAAGGTCCCTTTCGTAGTTAATTTATTTAAAATAGTAACGGACTCCAATTTGAAAAACGAAAGCATTTCTGGAAACGAAATTCAACAAGGAATCAAAAGATATAAAAATCACATTTTCATTTCAAATATATCACAAGTCGGGTATTTTAACCCCTTGGTTAAAATACCGCAAAGGACAGAAGGCTAATTAAATTAACTAAGCTTCTAATCAGATGATCATTTAATAAAATACCTTAAGGTCAATAAACTATTAAGCCGGCTTTTGGAATATTCCACATGATATTTTTTGTATGCAAATTTATGATTTACTTGTTTGTTTTTATAGGCATACATAATGTTTCCCTCTCATTCATATTCTTGTAGTAGCACTTTCGGAGGTCACACTGAAAGCAGTCTCTCTATATTCGAATAGAGGTATCCGTACTCCTACTTTGAAGTGATTAGATATCGTTGTTGTATTTTTTCAAGTAAATTGCAAAAATTATTCTCATGATTTGGCCAAATTGTACATTTAGCTAAATTGCATGTTTAGTCCGTATGTTATCATAAGTGCAAACGTAGTCCTTAGTTTGCAAATATTACCTTCTTTTGGTCTTTCCCCTTTAACGATGTTAGGAAGTGTACGTTAGTTGGGGTGGTATTTTGGTCATCTGACTCCTAAAATTAAACCTAATAGATGCCATAATGTCATATCGACACTTTTACTAGTTAAAATTGTTTTCTAGTTGCAAAATATCATGTAAGATCAATTTTCTCAAATACAATTATTTTATAATAATAAAGTTACACAAAATGAATAAATAGAAACACTCGTTATAATACGTTGTTACATGTCACTAACCCTACTTAGAAATTCAAATGGAAGCAAAATTGGGTTTTGGTGATCCGTGTTACAAAATTGACCTCTTTTCTTTTTATCATTATTACAAACTTTATTTCCCAACTTGCATAATAAAGTAGATTTATTACCATTCAAGACAAATATATATGTCATGCTATTTTTGAATCGTGTAATTTGTTAGTAGTTGGCTAATGCCTAATTTTATTATTATTTTTTTTTGGCTAATGCCTAATTAACCGTTGTTCCACAATAATTATTAATATTTCCTTTTGCTTAATTTTTAGTTAGAAACTAAGAGAAGAAAAAAAAACAAAGAGTCTTTGGCCTGACGGTATGGTATTTGACTCTCAACTTTGAGGTCAGGAGTTCGAGTATCGTCGTGGTCGTGGAAATAAGTTGTAATTAGGAGTGGATTAAATTTGACGTTTTAAAAAAAATATATTAATAAAAAAGAAAGAAAGAAAAAAACTAAGAAAAAAAAATGTAATACTTTGTATGTTCCAACGTCAATGACTTGCAACTATATCATTATTTTTTATATAAAATAAACTACTCTAATTGAAAGGGTGTTTGAGATTGTGATATCAGGTTGATTATTTGTATATTGCATTATAAAACACAATAATCTAGTTTTTAGTGTTTGAAAAATATGTGGATAGTTACCTTTTGGAAACCAAAGGGCCTTTGGCCTAGCGGTATGGTGTATGACTCTTATCCTTGAGGTCTGGAGTTCGAGTCCCGTCGTGGACATAGGTGGTAATTAGGAGTAGATTAGATTTGCCGTTTCAAAAAAAAAAAAAAAAAAAAAAAAAAAAAAAAAATTTACCTTTTGGAAACGCCGTTTTAACATCATTTTGGAAATGTAATTTTCCAAAACGTATCCTCAGCACCCCAGTTTTGTTTGGTAGCTGAAAACAATATAAATTTTTTTCATTTATTGGTGATTTTTTAATTTTTTGTATTTGGTAAAAGAAAATGCTTCAGAAAATGTCACTCAATAATAACTCATTTTCATAACCATTCCATTTGGATAATTAACTTTCTTTCAGTATCTTCTATGAATGATTTTATAACACGCATTAGATACTCATCCTTCTACATGTATACATTTAATGTGAAAGTGTTACTATTTATTAGGGTGTGCTGGTAATTTTCACCAAATAAGAAATATGTTGAGAGTTGGCCTAATTTTCAAATCGTAGGTGAGGTACCAAGGTTGGACATCCACAAAGGCACAAACCGCGTCTCTTTTAGTTGAGATATCATATTGTTTTCTACTAAAAGGTAAAAATACATACTTTTCTTCCTATTTATTTGACCAATAAAGTATCTAATTATAAAATCAAATTAGTAAAAAAATTTAGTGGATCTATTTTTCTATGGGTAAGAGAATGAACTACAAAGATTTAATAGGAAGCAATGCAATTTATTTTCCTTCCAATTTTTCATGTTTTAATTTTACAAGTTCTATAAAAAACTGACTTCCAAATTTATTAAAATTTGTTATGTTCTAAATTTACCAAAAAAACCTATATTTACATTAATAAAACATTCAAATCGAAGTGTTGGTCTAAGAGTGTTGCCAAGCAATCTAAATCCGATATCCAACTCGATGCTAACGTTGGGTATGTCGGATCGGGTTAAAATAACCCGATATTAACATAAGATCTGAGTGCACCCGACCCGACTAGTATAATTGGGTTCGGGTTACGATCAGGTCGGGTTCGGGTTGAGCCTTTTGACACTCTTAGCTGGAATAAAAGAGAAGTTACAAGGTTTTTTACTTAACGAGATTTAAAAGATGAAAGGTAAAACTCATTAGGTTAAAAGAATGTTAAGGTAAAATAACCGGTTAACAATAAGTGCAAATGCAAATCAGCTCCTTTTTTTATATATAGCTGATTTTTACAGATTAATTTTTTTTATATATACAGAACAATTTAATACGAAATGACAATTATGCTCTTCTTTTCTTTTTACTATACTTTGCATTTCACCTCTTCTACTAAAATCATGACCTGCTTCTAGGGTGTTATTTTTAAGTAGTAGAAATTTGATTGTTTGTAGTAGAATTATCAATTTCCTCTATCACAACTCTTGTAGAATTTGGAGATGTGAAATATGTTGTTAATTTTGTAGTACCATGCTCAATATACACTAGCATCAGCTTGTTTTCAGGAATATATTTAGCAAAATTAAGAACATCTCCATCATTACCTAAAGCTCTGAGTCCAAAATCTAAATCACTTCCAGGTATTTTAAAATGGTAATACAGAGGTAACGCATCTTTATAGCCTAGTTGTTGCATAATGTGGTCCAACTCATGAACAGAGAATGCATCAATGTCTAGGAGATCAACGAAATTCACCGTACCATTGACATACTTTCTACTAGGGAACTTCGTAAACGATCCACCATGAAAAATCTTAAGTGAAAATATACTCTGTTGTCCACCTGAAACACAAAAAATTAGGGTTTTTCAACGATTACGGAAGTTCAAAAAAAAAGCAAAATCACGTACCATATATCTCATTAAGATTGAAAGTGTGATCGTTGTTGTCAGCGTTATGTCGTATGTTGTACATTGTATTCACCAGAGAGGGTTTTCTGTGAGAGTACGAAGGAAGAAGATGACGTAGAAGTTAAGGACTGAAAGAGAAATTGGGGATTTAAGGGGGTTGGTGGGGTCATGTGAGAGAAGGGTTTAAAAGGAAATGACAAAAACACCCTCACGTGGAGGGCATGTGCGGGGGTATACGGTAGAAATAAATGTACGTCTTGCTTAGGGACCAAAACCAATACGAAGTGTAAACCACAGTGACCACGGGTGTAATTACTGAAACTCAGGGATCAAATCCAAAACATGTAAACCACACAGACCATTCGTGTAATTTACTCTAATCTATTGTATGTTATACGGATATAACACCAAAAATTAGTAGAAGCTATAGTCTTATTTATTAAGTTATTTTTCTTCTATTTCGGGGGTTATGTCACGTTGGTTACACACTTTCCTTGTTTGAGACAATTATAACGTTTTTCTTGCGAAAGGTAATTTTATAGAATTATTACATACTATTAAAAAAAACATATTTATGATGATAAGCTTAACTATTTTCTTTGGAGGTTTGCGATTTTTGTTAAATACCCCTTCCTTCCAAACAAAGCTACAACGTTTAGTTTGATTTGGGTTTCTGAATTAGTTTGTATCGGTGTACTTCGTGGTGACGGATTGATATATGTATTGAACACTCATACGGAAAAGTGTACTTATGGGTTGAACCCAATGTTTTAATTAAAAGCAAAATTTTGCATTGAACCGGTTAATATCTTAAATATGGTTAAACTAGGTTAGACCGGATTAGCCGACCAGTTAAACCGGATGGCAATATCATTGAGTATATTGATGATACAATAATTATGTAAATGGTATACGCATACTTAAATAGTTATAAAGATAAAAAACAAATACCATAAAAACTGCAAATTTCTCTAAACATATTTTTCAATTAAGTGTATCATTCAAAAATCTATAGTCAAAATCCATATGTCAATTTATATATCTAATTTTTATTAGAAATACCGAGGTTTTGCGGTTCAACTGGGTTTTATGTCTAACCGGCCGATTCCAAGTTATAACCATCATTATAACCAGCTAATTCGGACATGCTACCTTCTCATTGCTCGATCTGACTGGTTCAACCAGCCAGTTCAATTAAAGTTTTAAAGCATGGTTGGAACCTCCCGTTTTCCATTTGATGCTTTGTTATATATTAAGCTACTCCAAAGTTATATAAATATGTTGTAACTACTAAATCTAATCAAACCAAGGTTCTAAAAAATACAAGACGCGGCGTGGCGGTATTATCAAGCCTTGTGCATGACGAGCCATGACGTTTTTTAAGGCGTGACTTAAAGCGTGACTTAAGGCGGCAATAATTTTATCATAATTTTATAGGATTTATTGATTTATAGGATTTTCGTATGTGAAGTTTAAAAAAAATGTTAAATCTAAATTTATGATTATATCCATCAATTTTAAAAAAAAAAAAAATTCAAAAAAATTGAAATTTTACGAGACATTTCGAAAAAATTTGCGATAAGGCGCGCCGTACGCCGCCTTATCGTGTTTTTTTCTTCGGCACGCCTTAAAGTACCGCCATGATCTATTTTGTAACGGCGAAGTCGCACCTCACACCTTGGCGCCGCCAAGACGCCGCCATACGCATTTTTTAGAACCTTGAATCAAACTATACTAATAAACATAGGATTCACATGCTAACTAATACATTCTTTCTTTTATAACATGTATGCAACATATTACTTTATTTATGCTATCTAAAACAAAATAATTATTAAAAATCTATTTAAATGAAATTTAAATAGTTATATAGAGTACTAACAAACAACTATGTTCGTTGTAAACATGAATTTACATATTTCAATCTTTTTTCAAATATACATTTTGCTTCAATAACTGAATTATTAAACATGTAACATAATTATTACATATGGATATTTATTTGTAGGTAGTGCCCCAATACTATGCATGAATACTAAAACCATCGGCCTCTACTTTTATCTAAGGGGGTAATATTACTACCACAACTGTTAATGCATCTACCACATCTAATGCTTTAAATACTTGTACAATTAGCTGTAAAATCTGTATTGTGTGGTATAATCATCAAAAGTTGTGGTACCATTATCAATTCTCTTTTATCTATCGTTATGCTAAATTACCATGTCAAGACTAGTATCTCTGACTTTTCTTTCTTGTTTTTGTTGCATGATGGCATAAGAGCGTCAACTTCTAGCTTTCTTTCATAGTTTTGTTTAATTTTGGAAGAATTCTAACTTGAAAGGTAATATAATTTAATTATGTTGAAAACTTTTCCTTAGAAAATGACTTTAATGCATATTTAAGTTATGTTCATTTTATTTACTTATTATATTGGTTAATCGTTTCATAGTCTTTTATAAGTGTTAAATCGTCACATAAAAATGAAATGTTATATGTTGTCACTTATTAGGACACTATTGGTTTTAATTAAACATGTTTATGGTTGTTTTACAAAGTTAGGACAATAAATTTGGTCTAGGCAACACACCGTAGTATTAGGACCCTTTTGTTGGTGCTCAAAAGTGACTTCATGCATTACGATTGCGTCATATGAAAATATTTATAGGACATGTGAATGTGTCCCAAGATATAATACAAGGGTAAACATATGTTAGAACACCATAAAAACATCTTATTATGTAGTCTATTAGGACTCCATTTAGTTGCATTAGAGTATTTTCTAGGATCTATCAATGTGTCCTAAAACTTGATAAAATGGTAAACATATATCAGAACAGTATAGAATATCCCATTACATAGTTTATTTGGATGTTATTTTTGTCATAATGCTATTGTGCAGAACCAAAAAGCTAGTCTCATAATATTATTAGGACACTCATAATCATCTATCATAACCCTTTTGGATATGACACTTTTATCTAGGTCCTATTAAGGTCATGTATGGGAAAGTTTATTTAAGGAGCTTTTAAGCTTATTAGCTTATTAAGCTTGAATATTACTTTAATATTCAAGCTTAATAAGCTAATAAACTTAAAAATTCCTTAAATAAAGTTTCCCAAACATGCCCTAAGTTAAAGATCCTGTAAAATAATTTAATAGTTCTTTTGTGTAGTTGTTTGTTTCTAGCTTGAATAATTGGATAAAGCCATGGAAGATATATTACATTATAGTTTATATTTTGTAACGCATGGTCTATAGAAATGTATAACTTCCTTGAGACAACAATAACATCAATGATTCTCAAATAACTAGTATGAGAAAAAACAGATGTAGACAACAATACCTGTACCGATGTACAGGGCCGGCCGTGAGATTTCGGTGGCTCTGTTCGATTTAGTATAAGTGGGGCCCCAAGATTTCGGAGATTTCTCTCTTTTTTGTATGTTTTTCATATCCATAATCATATTTTCTAAATCCACTAAGCATAATAATTTATAGAAATGAAAGGGAACTTGTAATATTTAAATTGCCATTTTACTTATGAGTTGTGATTTGTAGAAATCTCGTTCTTGAGGAAAATTCATAAATGTTATGTGCAAAAGTTTGTAAATTAAATTTATAGATATAAAAAAAACATTTTAAAAATTAGAAATTAAAATTAGAAACTAGATTTATATTTTGATTCCCAAAACTGAATTAAAGAGGATTAAAACCTAAAGTGGGCCAAATAAGTGTAGGTAATATTATAGTTAAACAAACATTTGGGCCCTCACTCAATATTGGGCCCTATTCAAAAGAACTTGTTGAACTCCCATGAAACCAGCCCTGCGGAGGTAGAGACCTAGAGATCTCGAGCTAAAGTGATGGTAAGAATGTATTAACGTATATGAGATGTATAATTCCCCTTGGTGTTTCATTATGAGAAATGATATTTAGTCATATCATTTGGTCATACTCATAATCCTATCCACTTGATAAGATAACATATGTACTTCACTAATTCTCTCTGTTAATATTATCCATTGAGTTTGACATATGTCTTCATCTAATGAGTTGGATATGACCAAATTGTAGGACTAAATACCTTGATTATATTCAAATGACAATAAATAGATACGAGATTAATCTAATTTGGGCCAAGCCTACATTTGATATGGGCTATGCTACATAATACTGCCAGATTTATATTTGTTGAAAGTTCCATTTTATTTTTAAAGTTTCATTACTTGATAGATTCAAGTCCCGGACATAAGTGGTAAAGTCCCGTTGTGGACACATGTTCCGTTTTAGACATATTTCGTGTAAATTAGTATTTGTTGTTTAAAAAAACTGAAATTCCCATACTCTGTTTTGTCTTTTTATTTTCATTTTCCAGAAGCTCTGGACTACAAATTACAAAGGAGTTGGCGGAAGAAAGGCTAGTGAGAGACTTAGTTCAGACAGAGTTGGATTAGGGGTGATAATTTGATTCGAATATAAGTAGGCTAGGATTGTATCTAAACGGGTTTGTGTTTTTTCTTCATTATTTTCGTGCAATTGTGGTAGGAATAAGTTGGGCATGAAAAACTATACTTCACCAAACGATATCTACCCGAACCTCATGCAAAGAGAATGTATGCGCATAATGCGACGATTATAAATTTAACCTTCCTCGTAAATCACTGTTTCTAATATCAAAATACCCGCAAGAACACCTACCCAAAATGACCACACAAAGGTTATGATTGTACTTGTATATAAATGTACGCAATTGCATATAACTCGGTTGAGTCAAAATTATTTTTCATGGTTTAGAAACGATGATCAAAGTCTATATTCTTAAATTAAGGTTCTTCTTCATGTTGGTTCTCGCTTATTACCCCCGTAATGAAGGCCAAACACTCCCTTTGGTGCCCGCCCCGCCTTTTGCCCCTCGCCCGCTTTGTAATTTCCAAATGGCCCTTGCAAATCAAGCGTGTGCGTATCTTCCGTTCATGCAAGTCCCACCTCCTGCACCCTCGGGCCCGTTCACTCCACCGCCACCTCCATCAGAAGACGATGAAGGCGGGCATAGGCGAGAACACGGTCACAGGCACGAGCACAATGAGGATGATGACGATGACGACGAGGACCGTGACCGTGGGCATAAAAAACGTCGGCATCATCACCATCATCATCATAAAAGTACACCCGTAGAACAACAATGTTGTAAGTGGTTGGCTCAAGTTGACACTCAATGCGTTTGCGAGTTGCTTCTTCGTTTGCCGCCTTTTCTTGCAAAACCTGTTCATAAATACTCGGTAGTCGTTGGTGAAACTTGCAATATCACTTACGCGTGTGGAAGTCGATTAAAGAACTAAACGTTATGCATGCTAGTGTAGGTTCTATTTATGTTCTTTAGCCATTGGGGGTTATAAGTTTAATCCCAAGCGATGGTATAACATTGTAGATTGTGATTTCATCAATATTTAATTCAAGCAATAAATCAGGGAAATGATCTTTATTTTTGTAGCTAATTATAAATCATACATTTTTTTTGTTGCAATAACATGTCATTAAGGACATTTTAAGTATATATGAAACAAGTATGAGTACATAACTAGTTTTTTATGCATAATTTGTGGAACCAATCTCAAACATATAAATATAAATGATCCATGTTTAAGATTAAATTGCAAAATTCAATTTACATCAACTGCATATCCGACTTACTTAAACTCCAGATTATGTAAGGTAATTATTGGTTATGTAAGTTATGTCTATATGTAGGTTATGTCTATAATAACTGGTTATGTATGGTTATGTTATGAACCTTTGGCTAATGTTTTTTATGGTATAGCATGTTAATGTATAATAACTAGATTTAACTTATAAATGACCGGAATAGAATTGATTCAAAGCGTGTAGCTTTTTGTATCTTGGACTTGTCCTTTGATGCAATGAAAATGAAAGTGGATGCCTGAGATAACGTTTGATTGATCATGAGATTTATTCTATGCTCATTTTCGATTAATTTTGTTTGTTTGTTAATATTTTAATATGTTGCTTTCTGATACTACTTATTATACTACATCCGTATCAAAATAAGTGATACATTTAAAATTTCACGTTTTTAGGGAAAAGATTAAAATGTGGATTAACATGGATTAAAGTAGATCGTTAGTAAAAAATATGTCTCACACCCTTTGAATAAAGTGATATTAATGGTGTTTAAAAGTAAAAGTAATGATAGAAATATAATTTCACTTTATTAAAATAGATAGTCAGTGAAGTATAAATCTCAATCTTTTACTAAATGAAGTAAAATTTTAAAGTGTATCACTTATTTTGACCTATAAATGAAAAATGTATCACTTATTTCGCTATGGAGGTAGTAAATTTTTAGAGCAAAATTCTACATTGTCTGCCAAGAAGTCCAAGAATCCATTGCAACTTTATGATGAGATGTTACTATTTTTCGTCTTAAGTTGATGACTTTATGGTTCAAGAAAAACACGGTCCAGGTCCAATAAATGCTGGTTAATTAAAATCTTCCAAAGCCCATTGTATTATGTGATGAGTTAGGAAAAACGTATTTAATTTTTTAGCAACTATAGTTAATTTGATTTGTATTGTTATATTTTATTTTGTTTAGTTAGAGTTAATATATTTGTCATAAACATAGTTAGATTTTATTTGCAAGCATTTTTTCTTAAGGATAATGTGGTATTTCAGCGACATTCCTATCTACTTCTAATTCTGTGATTAATATATACTTTACCGGGGTGATCCTTATTAAAAAATAAATAAATCTATTTTAGTAAATAATACGGGCCAGGTGATAGTGAATTTGTTGCTATTTTCAAGTCAGATTGTTCGGTCATTTCTATCTACGAGAATCGTTGCTATTAGAGCGACCATCATTTGTGTTGCGTTCGGGAGAAAGAAAGGTGTGATTTTTCTTTATTTTTCTTTTGTGCTGATACAATTAAGGTTAGTTTTTGGAACCTGGCCAATTCTATATTTTGCATCCAGCTGGTTTACCTTTTATAACATGCTCGTGTGAGTGTCCGAAAATGACCTTCGAGGTGGTTGTTCATTCGTGATAACAAATCTTTTGTATGCCCTGTGAAGATCTGAACAACTATTCATAAACATAGATCTTTAGGCTCAAGAATAGTTAGTTCTTGATCTGAAATAAGCATATACAAATAACAAAATTGCTGAATTAGTTGAACATATATGTATAGCTAAACAAGTTTTCATCATTAAAAACCTTAATTCTATATATAAATACATAGAACGGTTTTTCATTAAACAGGATCAATCGACCTTGAGGCTTAGGTTTTACACACAATCACGTTAAAACGTGGGTTCTAAGAACATCTAACTCTATGTCATTAGGTTTCTTTATATACTAGAAAACCTAAGACTTACAAGGAAAAAATAATGACTAAATCTTTTAAACTAATAATCAAATCAATCCGAGAAACTTGAACTTCCCCTTGAATGATCAACATTTTTTCTTCCCCTAAAAGTGTGCTATCATTCTTGTGTTCTTCAAGACTATATTAATTACATTGAAAACCAACTATTTTCTATTTGAAGTTGAAGTAGAAACTCAAACTAAGCATCACATTCCGTCTAAATATAGTAATCAGCAACATCATATCTTGTATGAGAGACTTGCTTATCTTAGTCTTCAACAGATCTTTTCGTTAAGATTCTGTTAAATTGCAGTTGCAACAATACATAACATCTTATGTAGTAAGACTTTCCACTTCTTCTTCAAATAAAATATAATCACTCTTCTTCTGTAATCAATTGATAAATATCAAATATGTAACAAATAAAACTTTCCTTTATCGTCATCATGCCTTCAACCTGTGTGTGAATAATGTGATTCGTTTCACATTATTATCAGATACGATCAATAAACCGTGATATGGAATGAGCATGGTGTGTGTCATGCTTTCCAAAGTATGATGTATCATTAAAAAAAAATCAGTAAAAAAATTTCTTCGTTTAGTACTGATTAGTACTGATCAGCAAACGTAACAGTATTAAATTCGGATAGCCAAGGATCAGTAGTAAAAGATTAAGCATCGGATCAGTTATAATCGAGATATAAAACTGATCAGTAATAATCGAATCAGTAATAAAAATGAAATTGAATAGCAGTATCAAGTTGCAAGTTTTAGTACTGATCAGTAGTATCAGTAACAAGCTTCAGCCCAAGAGCAGTAGTAAATCATGTTGAAAAGGATCAGTAACAAATTTGTTGTTTTACTACTGCCCAGTAGTAATATAAATCAATCAATCCGTTTATGTATCGATACAAACACTAGAATTCGACTGTTTCAATCAGACTCTTGAATTCATTCGATTCATTCAATCATGGCAGAAACTTTAAGCTTAATCGATAATACTATTATCGTAACTTAAAAACCCTTTAATCGTGAAATTCCAGGTGCCGAATCGACGGAATCTTTAGCTCCGGCGGATAAATCCCCATTTAGAAGGATTGATTTCCTTCCAGTAAGAAAACCGTTCACCGGATTCACCAAAAGCGGCGGTTTCTGATTCCGGTGTAGATTTTTCCAAATTAGGGCTTTGTTTTGTGGAGAAAGCACGTGCGAATTTGTTAGCGAGATGAACTCGATGGAAAACTGATAGTCTTCTAGCGGTGGTAGTGGAACACAAAGACGGTTGATCTAGGGTTTTGCTGAAACCATTACTGTCGGAATCATCATTTGCGAACAGATTCTCGACGTCCTTGAAAGATGTATGAATAAACTTCAGATTTGAAGTTGATCTACGAATTGAACCGTCGATGTTATTATTATCACGGCTAGATTTAAGCCGTGATCCCCACATCTCAGGTGAGATCCCAATCGTCAAAATCGGGGTCTGTTTTTGGGAATAACAACTTCAAAAAGCATGTACAAATTGTTTCTTATAAAACAAAATAGATGAATAGATGAATAAAACCGTAATATCTTCTAGATTTTCTTCATGCTTATTCTTGTTTCATTCCAGATCTGAGCCACCGTGCTCTGATACCAATTGTGAAGATCTGAACAACTCTTCATAAACATAGATCTTTAGGCTCAAGAATAGTTAGTTCTTGATATGGAATAAGCATATACAAATAACAAAATTGCTGAATTAGTTGAACATATATGTATAGCTAAACAAGTTTTCATCATTAAAAGCCTCAATTCTATATATAAATACATAGAACGGTTTTTCATTAAACAGGATCAATCGACCTTGAGGCTTAGGTTTTACACACAATCACGTTAAAACGTGGGTTCTTTGAACATCTAACTCTATGTCATTAGGTTTCTTTATATACTAGAAAACCTAAGACTTACAAGGAAAAGATAATGACTAAATCTTTTTAAACTAATAAAGATATACTATATCTTTTACATTTATGATTATCTCCTAAATATTCATTCAAATTTCGACTTTAATATATTCAATTTAGGTCCTTGTAGTTTCCAAGTTTTGACACATCAAATCAATAATGAATATTATAGAAATATTCCAAACATGCCCGCTTATCATGAGTACGTAACCCATTTCACAAAAAAGTTGGATTCCTTTCGTGTCAAGTTTGTGGGGGTCATTTCGGTATCTTTCATAATACAAAAGAACAATGACATGTTGTACTATAAGGCATTTATTTATCAATGAGTTGATTAAGTTAGGGATTGTTCAGTTCTGAAACCAGAATGGAACCCATATACAAAAAAAAACTTGAATTGAATAAAAACAAGACCGAGAACCGGACTGAACTAATGGTTCCGGTTTGGTAAGGTTATCCCAGGATTAGAAGCAGTTAGAAAAGAAAAGAAAACTACATCATCAATCTGGATTAACATGGTTTTGAGAACTGAAAAATTTGAAAACCGAAAAAGAAAAAGAAAAAAGGAGAGCCAAGAACCAACTAAAATCGTAAACCAGTGCAATCGATTAAGGTTGATTTTTCAGTAAAATAAACTCATCCCTAATTCAAGTTATGTTTAACCTTTATCAAGAAAAATCAATAAAATAAAAGAAGATACTTTACAAGAAAATGGATCATTTGATCGAACGTTGTTCAAAGTGAAAAATCAATAAAATAAAAGAGATAAATATGATCTCATATATCATTTTATTTGTATTCAAGAAATTTCTTAATTTTTATAAAGTCTAATGGATAAATCTTAGCCATTGTATCAAAATATCTCTTAATCATCATCACCATCAAACCACATGTGATTCATATACAACCATCACCAGTGGCGGTAGCAAAGGGTGGGCAGGGTGGGCATCTGCCAATCCCAAAAGTTTTCCGATTAGTATAAATTTTTTTATGTATCAATTCATTTTTAGCTTTTGATTATAATGTATGAGCGATTACTAGTTCACGTAGTATATTAGCTTAGTGGTTAACTCATATATCTTAAACATATAACATTAAGTTCAAGTCCCTTTCATATGCATATTTTTTTATTAAATTATTTTTTTATTATTTCCTTTTTAATGTTCTTTTGTTGTATTTTCCATTAAAAATTTCTTTTCTTTTGACTAATTACCCTCCTTTTTCTTAGTATAAAAATGTTATGTTTGTAATGTATTTAATTACATATGTATTTTAACTATTGACATATTAATCCACATCATTCATATATAAGCACTTTAAAAAATTTACTTCAACGTTATAACAAAATTTATGATTAGATTGATTTAATTCTTGAATTAAGTAATAAGAGAATTTTGATTTTGATTGATTTAATTTATAATTAGATATTCTTCAAGTTAAAATTGATCATTTGATTTTGTTTACAATTTAACTTAACCTGACTTAAACTTGAAAATTTCGCCCACCTTTGAAAATTTTCCTGCTACCGCCACTGACCATCACCAACATCAAATCACATGTGATTCAATATACAACCACCGCCGCCGGCCACCACCACCACCACCACCACCGCTGTCGGCCACTACTGTCGTCGTCTCCAACCACCTCCGCCGGCCGCCACCGGCCGCCACAATCACATGTGTGTGGATACGCAATCACATGTGATTGAAAGCAGCCGACAGTGGAGAGGGGCTGCAAGTGGTGGAGACGCCAACTGACAGAGGTTGGTGGTGGTGGTCGTCGGCGGTGTTGAATCACATGTGATTTAATACATTTGGGGTGGTGGTGGTCGGTGGTGTGCAATCACATGTGATTACACATGGGGTGGTAGTGGTGTTAATGTGTTGAATCACATGTGATGTTGGTGGTGGTGATTTGGATTGATTAATCCGATGACTGGAATTTGTCCATTAGGGCTACGTAAAAATTAAGGACTGCGTTGAACGTTTCTCTTTTACCTAAACATTAATATTAGTATTTAAATGAGAGTACTTATTAAGTCTACAAAACAATATTTCAGGTCAACTCATTCAGTATTAAAAAGTAGTTCTATTAATGATAATTCTAAGAGTTAGTATTAAAAAGTTACTCCCTCTGTCTCACAAAAAACTTCCCATCTGGCTTTTGCACAAATTTTTAGGCGACTCGGTATGGGACCACGGGAGGGCCGGCGTGGTGTCCACCTCACACCCCCCACGGTGTGCACGAAACCGGAACACCGCCCCCCCCCCCCCCCAACGGCGTTGGGGGTCGGCGTGGAGGACGCAGCCCACGGGCCACGAGAAGAAACGGTGTGGAGCTATCGTTTTTTGGCCAAATATGGCCGTTGGCAACGGCTATTATAGCCGTTGGGATTTAAATAAAAAACTTTTTTTTAAAATTATTTACCTATATATATTACACACTTTCACTCATTTTACACACACAATTAATCCATTTTACTCTCTACAAACTCCAATCTTCATACCTCTCTACTTACAATGGATCCACACAACAACTCTCCACAAACACCCAACCAACCTTCACAACAAAATATACCACCGACCCTAGGATTTGCAGGCTTCGACCAATATGTCAACATCCTAAAATTCGGTGTTGTCCCACCTCCACCTCCACAATATTATCCACAAACCGCACCTCAATATCACCCTCAATTTCAACAACCCCAATATTCACAAAATGTATCTCAATATGCACCCACATGCCAATATTTTCAACAACAAGAAATTCATCAACAAACCCAACCACAAGAACCACAAGGGGGGGGAGCAAGCGAAAGGGGAGAGGGAAAGGGAAAGGGAAAGGGAAAGAAAAAGAAGTTGTTGAAGAAGTTAGGGAAGAAGATGTGGAAGAAGACACACAACTTCCATGGACGGAAAAGGAGGAACTTGCGTTGTGCCGAGCTTGGTGTGGCACTTCTAAAAACGAGAAGGACGGGAATGACATGAGAATTAAAAGCTATTGGGAAGCTATTCTTTCTAAATTTCATAGCTTCATGAGAGTCCCACCATACCGAAAAGACAATAGGCTTAGTAGCAAGTGGCGTGACATAAACAACAAGGTTACAAAATTTAATGGTATATACAACAAACTCTCGTCGGAAAGAAGTAGCAGAATGGCCGAGTTTGATGTTTTGGAGGCCGCCAAGAAACAATACAAAGTTGAAAAAAAGGGCCATAATTTTGAGCTAGATCGACATTGGTTGATTTTAAAAGAGGATCCAAAATGGATCGGCACAATTACTAAAGATCAACAACAATCGAACCGCTCAAAAAGTTCACAATCGGTTGACGTTTCTGATGGTCGTTCTCGTGTCGACCTTAATGCAGGGGACGATGAATTTCCAAATGACCTATTCGACAACGTTGATGAAACTCCAACTCCTCTTCAACGATCAATTGGAAGAGACAAGGCTAAACGAGCGGGTAGGCATGCGGTGGAAAAGGATGCGAAGAGCAAGCATAGGGAAGAAATTCAAAAACGATTAAACGACCACTTTGAGGCAACGAAAGAGCGCGTAGAGATGCGTCGTCTACAAGTTCAAATGGAGAAGGAGAAAGATGAAAGAGATAGGGCGCTTGCAACCGAACAAAGAATGATCAATAATTTGAATGTTTTGAGTATGCAACCACCGCCAGGCTTGCCGCAAGAAGATCTTCATCATTTCCTAGCTGCGAAGGAAAGAGCCCGAAAAGCGATGAGCGATTTAGGATTGTAGTTTTTATATTTTAAGTATTTTTAATTTTAAGTATCGTTATTTTTCATTTTAAGTATTTGTATTTTTAATTTTAAGTATTTGTATTTTTAATTTAATGTATTGTTATTTTAATTTTAATGGAAGTTTAATATTATGTTTAAAAATAAATGGAAAAGAAATGATGAGATGGAAAATAAAATGGTGTGGTGTGGTGTGGTGGGTATTTCCACCAAATGATGTGGTGTGGTGGTGGTGTGGTTGCTTAGGTGGCGGTGATGTGACAAAAAATATGGGTACCACATGTGGTACCCATACCTAGTAGCCTTAGGTGATAGTTAGTGGTAGGGTCATTGATAATACTTTTAATTAAAATATAAGGTTGGGTAGGAGAGAGAAAGATACTTAGTGGATATTAGTGGTGAGGTTTTTAGTAATAATACTTTTTTATTGTATAGAGCCCATCAAATATGAGAAATGAGAAGTTTTTTGTGGGACAAAAATTTAGAGTGAAGTGAGAAGTTTTTTGTAGGACGGAGGGACTATTATGTAATTATATAAAAAATATTTGTATTTTCATTAATAAAGAGTAGGTCGGTTATTCATAGATTTTAAAGATCCTCGTAGACGTCTTAACACCTTAATGACAACGCTAAGCCGCTAAGGACTATATTTCTCATTTTTCCTTAAAAAGATTATTCATTTTGATATGTTACCTAACCCGTGAAACGTTAAAGGAAGTCCTTGATTTTTATAAAGTTCGGAGGAACAAATTGCAGCCCTTGGATCAATTAATCCCAAAATCATCACCACCAGAATAACATGTGATTCACACATCAACACCACCACCCCATGTGTATTAAATCACATGTGATTTACACCGCCGACCACCTCATTTGTATTAAAACACATGTGATTCAACACGACCGACCACCATCACCAACCTTTGTCGGCCACCGTCTCAAACACCGGTAACCCCTCGCCACTGTCGGCTGCTTGCAATCACATGTGATTGCGTATCCAATCATATGTGATTCGTATCCAATCACATGTGATTGCGCCGGCCGGAGGCGGCGATGACGGGCGGCGGCGACGACCGGCGGCGACGACCGGCGGCGGCGGTAGTCGGCGGTCGGAGGTGGTCTCCAGTGGTGGTGGCCGGCGGTGGTGGTTATATATTGAATCACATGTGAATTGACGATGATGGTGATTGTTTATTAAATTATATGAAAAACTCGCTTTCATTTAAAGATTTAAATAAGACTCCCGATTGAAAATCAAGAATGGTACGGGTTCGGTTACCCTCTCATTTATCCAAAAACGTTAATACCACATTTTTAAAACATGAATTCCCCACATTCGCCAAATTATAATTACACGGCATCTCGGTGTGCTCGACCGGTCATTGCAACCCAATCAATCTACTCAATTAATAAAACGTAAATGTTATGCAACAAGAAAGGATTTTATTGATAAAGCTCAAACCTCAACAAAACAAATATTCAACACCCGATCATCGAGACATCACCCCGACAGCCGAACGGGTTTGGTTTGTCTCATCGTTCACAATTCAATTAATAATAACATTATGATATCATAAGCGATTAACAAATTACAAAATACAACAAGTATCAAAACATCAACCCGAACGCAGCTCGGGTCAATCCCGTTCCTCTCAAACCTTACACAAACTCTGTTAATCGCGAAAAAGAAACAAGAAAATGAAAAAGAAAATGAAAAGGATCAAGGTATACCGAAAACAACCACGAGATCACCACCCAACATCACTCAATCACAGTTCGGTTCTTGCTCGGCGTCGGCAACCAGAAGCTGGTGATAATGATTCGGCTCGATCATAATGGGGAAACGCATTTCTCGCACCCGAAACCAAACCCACCCGAACATCCCTTGCTTGGCTCGGAGTTCACCACCAATGACCAACCACTTTCTCGGTCTCTGCTCGATTTACTCGTCCGCGCACACAACTGATTGGCGATCCCTTCGGCTTGGGCTTCGGCCGCCTTGGCCCGACCCAGGAGACTCAGACTTGATATGAACCACAACTAAAGCTCTCTGGATTTCTAAACGACTTACTAATTATTAATTACACATGCGATTGAGATTATAACTAATGTCATCATACATCAACAATATGTTTACTTCACTGTGATTTTCTAGTTAAGTATTTATTGAACTTTTAACCTTAATTTGACTTAATTAGATTAAGATGATACCTAAGGGAGACTGATGAGCCCTTTACGATACTAAAATTGTGTTTCTTCCTCCTCCTCCTCCTCCTCCTCCTCCTCCTCCTCCTCCTCCTCCTCCTCCTCCTCCTCCTCCTCCTCCTCCTCCTCCTCCTCCTCCTCCTCCTCCTCCTCCTCCTCCTCCTCCTCCTCCTCCTCCTCCTCCTCCTCCTCCTCCTCCTCCTCTTCTTCTTCTTCTTGTTAGGGTAGAAAACCCGGTCAAACCTATTACTTTGTGAATCTGATGAACAAAGGAATATATAAGTTTAACTTATATAAATAATCTTAGTGAAACTCGTCTCATACTGAGTTGGTCGGTATCTGGTCATACTGAGTTGGTCAGTATGAGGTGATACCGAGTTCACGGACCGAGCTCCACATAGCGAGTTGGTCGGTATAGTTCAGTCTCATACCGAGTTGGTCGGTATAGCTCAGTCTCATACTGAGTACACGGACCGACCAGTCCGTGAATGGTGCATTCCTTATTTGAGTAATGAATCAAATCCCTTTAATCAAGGGATGCACTTATTAGAATTGGAAGTTACATATAGAATAGGGTTAATTGTAAAATCTCTATACATTATAAATATAGGTTTAGTCTTTAGTTGTTAAGTATCCTTTTGGATCCCGGTTGATCATTTGTGTGGATCACCGGTAACCCAATTCTAAATGTAACACTTTGTGGAGTGTTCTTGGTTATTCCGCAACCAAGAACACATTTTATACGTTTGTGCTTAATAAGAATAATCGTATGACGTATATGATCTTGTCTTTACCGATTTTATTAACAATATATGGGTGGTTGGGTCCTACAATTGGTATCAGAGCGGTTCAAAGTTATCTACAACTTTGATGATCATATAACCCTATATATTGTTGAAGATCAAGTCTTTTCATAAAGAAGAACAATGCAGAATTTTTGTCATATTCTGCGCACGGGTAGAAGAAATGCCGGATCTCCTTCGTTAATGGTCGAATCTGTGTGAAATTTGAACAGGAGGTTCTCAACACACAGAAACTCAGTCTGACCGTTCAGAATTGCAATTCGAGTTTCTGGTAGAGAGATATGTATGGCGCAAAAAGTCAGATTCTTCTTTTTATTCCTTACTTTTTGGGAAGCCATGGTAGACAAATCAAATCTCCTTCTTCAAACATCGAATGAGCGTGAAATTGTAACGGCAGGTTCACCATAATGTGCTTAATGTTTTCACCGTTCAGATCTTCAAAAGGAATCGTTAATTAAGAGATATATATTTTTGAAGATTATTGACGAATATTTATGGTATGTTTTTAATTCTGCGCAACTGTGATAAAACGGCTATTATATCTTTTGTAACCGTTGAATCTTCATGAATTTTGGATATGATATCCATAACACATACATTTACTCGGTACCAAAATTTCAGACTGATCAGGAACATATATTGAGAGATACATATTTTCAAAGTTGCTGGTTTTCTGATACTGAGTGTCTCATACTGAGTGGTCAGTATGAGACTGTTGTGATCGTTTCAACCGTTGGATCCTTATGATTTTTGGATATGATGTTGAAGACAGGTATAGGTATGTTGTGTAAAAAAGTCATAATGATCAGAAGATTCTACATGGAGATATGATTTTTTGAAGTTTCTGCAAAAGTAGAGAAACGAAATTCTGAAAGCTGAATTTTACAAGTGAGTATGTTTCACATGTTTTTCTCTTTATAATCATATAAAATCATCTTAAACTGAGGAAATCCATAAGTTGATTGATTCTTTGGTGGGGTTTCAAGTCAAAGATAAAATATACCGAACGGTTTAATGTGAAAGTATATGATTCAGGGGGAGAAAAACTCAATGCGATATATATTTTCTCTTAATATGAAGCTAAAGTTCTTGAAGCTAAAGTGTTCATACTAAGTTATTCAAGGGGGTACATGTCACATATTATTTTACAATCATTTGAATCGTTTCAAACTGAGGAAATCTACTAGTTGAATGATTCTTGGGATATGTTTCATTTCAACTCAAATATACTGGACAGTTTAAGGACGAGTCAATGATTGTGGGGGAGAAAAGTTAATGTGACATATATTTTCTTGAAGTACTTAGTGAATAAAGAATATGAAAAGATCTCAAAAAGAAGACCATACAAGACAAGATCGTTATTATTTATTAGGTTAAACATATTCATTTATTATCATCAGATAGGGGGAGATTGTTAGGGTAGAAAACCCGGTCAAACCTATTACTTTGTGAATCTGATGAACAAAGGAATATATAAGTTTAACTTATATAAATAATCTTAGTGAAACTCGTCTCATACTGAGTTGGTCGGTATCTGGTCATACTGAGTTGGTCAGTATGAGGTGATACCGAGTTCACGGACCGAGCTCCACATAGCGAGTTGGTCGGTATAGTTCAGTCTCATACCGAGTTGGTCGGTATAGCTCAGTCTCATACTGAGTACACGGACCGACCAGTCCGTGAATGGTGCATTCCTTATTTGAGTAATGAATCAAATCCCTTTAATCAAGGGATGCACTTATTAGAATTGGGAGTTACATATAGAATAGGGTTAATTGTAAAACCTCTATACATTATAAATAGAGGTTTAGTCTTTAGTTGTTAAGTATCCTTTTGGATCCCGGTTGATCATTTGTGTGGATCACCGGTAACCCAATTCTAAATGTAACACTTTGTGGAGTGTTCTTGTTTATTCCGCAACCAAGAACACATTTTATACGTTTGTGCTTAATAAGAATAATCGTATGACGTATATGATCTTGTCTTTACCGATTTTATTAACAATATATGGGTGGTTGGGTCCTACACTTCTTCTTCTTCTTCTTCTTCTTCTTCTTCTTCTTCTTCTTCTTCTTCTTCTTCTTCTTCTTCTTCTTCTTCTTCTTCTTCTTCTTCTTCTTCTTCTTCTTCTTCTTCTTCTTCTTCTTCTTCTTCTTCTTCTTCTTCTTCTTCTTCTTCTTCTTCTTCTTCTTCTTCTTCTTCTTCTTCTTCTTCTTCTTCTTCTTCTTCTTCTTCTTCTTCTTCTTCTTCTTCTTCTTCTTCTTCTTCTTCTTCTTCTTCTTCTTCTTCTTCTTCTTCTTCTTCTTCTTCTTCTTCTTCTTCTTCTTCTTCTTCTTCTTCTTCTTCTTTTATTTTTGTTGCTGTGTGTGTGGGGGATGGGTTCGTTGATAACATACATTCAACACAGTGGCGGATCCAGGAAAAAAAATTGAGGGGTGTCACCAGTTGCATATTTTTTCCTCAGTGGTGTCACCTGGACTAACAAAAATATCATTATGTTAACACTATTTGAAAAAAAATTAGAGGCTCTGTACACCATACTAGGTACTCCCCTGATTAAATACCATTTGTCCATGAAGTCTGTTGGGTCGCTGAAAAGCATCCCCACTGAAGGAGATTTAATGAAGACAAAAAGGCAAATAGTTAGAACACAATCTGAGGATCAGTTTCTCAGATTGTGGGTAACTGAATTTGATCTGTTCGGATTTCAGTTATCCGGCTACACTATCTGATCACAATCTGAAACAACGATCGGTTACCCGTGCAGAATTAGATACTGATCATCCGCTCAGATAGTTGTAGCAGGTTCAATGCATACTTGACAATAAATCCGAGCCTTGAGGAAAAATACCTATCTAAGCAAAACTCTTACTGAAGGTCACTGAAGCTGACTGCCATCTGAAGGAGCATGAGTATCCGAAGACTCATGGCGATCTAAAGCGTACAAAGGCCAGAAGTTTCAGTGTCACAAAATGACACAAGTAAAGCACAAGTTTGTGTATTGTCGACAAAGGGAATCCTATGCAAATCTTCTAGAAGATATTGGCGATCACAAGACGACAAAAAGTACTGTCAGAATTCCATTAGTAGTGCTCGTCGCATGAAATATATCTCCACCAATGGAATTCTTACACGTGGATTCGATCATTCATTCATTTGTCATCACGTTTCCCAATACTATAAATTGAGGACTTAACGAACGAATTCCGTATGCACCCAACAAGTTCATACGGTGCTAAAATTTCCTCAGACATTATCTTTTGAGCAGAGTGTGAACAACCAGTGATACCTTTGTTACTTGATCATTTGTTGATCATAAGGTGTCTGGTCTTGTGCTTGATCATTTGTTGATCTGAACTTGTTTTGGATAGTATCTGTTATTGTCTATTTCCTACAAGTAGTTAATTAGAATTTTGTTCTTAGCTATTCCGCAAACTACTTGTAGCTTTGTTTATCATTATTGATTAATAAAGAAATGTTTAAAAAGTGTTGAGTGTTTCCATAATTTTATTTGGTTAGTGAAAGCGTATAAGTATACCTAGTCACTTATCACGGGACTAACAACTGGTATCAGAGCGGAACAATTAATTCATAATTGTTGATCTGCATACTTACCGATCAAAATGAGTGAAAAGTTATCGCAGATGAACCTTGGTTCAAAGACAAATGCCGCTATTTTTACCGATGATGATTTTGGTATGTGGAAAATACGTTTTCTGGGATTTGTCGAACATCAAAATGATATGGGACCAGATATTCTTATCAATGGTCCACACACTCCAAAAATGTTCGTTCCAAGTACAACTATCTCAAAGAAAAAGAAGAAGGAAGGAGATGATAAAGACGAAGAAGAAGAAGATCTTTTTGACGTTGAAGAACCTAAACCCAAAGATCAATGGACAGAGGCGGATAAAAAGATAACTGGTTTGGATGCTGAAATCTGATTCCTCCTTCAAACTTCCCTCCCAAATCACATTCTTATCACAGTAAAAGAATGCAGAACTGCTAAAGAGATATGAGATATTTTGATAACATCCTATGAAGGAACCGATGAAGTTAAAGCCAGCAAGAAAGCTAAGTTGAATAAAAAATATGAAGCTTTCAAGGTTATCAGAGTGTGAATCACTCAACAAGTCATACATAAGATTCATCATTCTGAAAAACGAGTTAAGGGAGTTTGGAATCAACAAGGAGGTTCAGGAACTGATGTATAAGTTCTTGGAAATTCTTCCAAAAGATTGGGCTGTCATGTCTACAGTGCTGAGAACTTCTGGTCAGATGAAAGATATGAACAGGAGCAGTCTATACAGCACGTTAATGAACTTTGAAAATGAAAATAAAATGTATGATGATCTGAATGAGGCCCCCACTTCCACCGCAGTCATCACAAGCTCCTCCTCTCGAAGGGCTCAAAAAGCCAAAGTAGGAGGTGTTGTTGATCCAAATGATGCTGATGATGAAAAATTTGAAGATGCTGAGGATAACAGTCTAGAAGAACATGAATCAAACTCAGCAGGATATGAAAGTAATGATATAAAGGATCTATCTGAAAGTATGGCTTTACTTGCAACAAGATACAAAAGATTTCTAAATCGAAACAGGGCAGGAGGTCGAAATGAAAAAGAAGAAATAGTTTGTTACAAATGTGGAAGAACTGGTCATGTGAAAGCCGATTGTAGAGTCAAGGAAAGTTCAGCACCTGAAAAATCAAACTCAAACTCTTCATCTAACTATAAGAACAAATATGAAGACACCGAAAAGAAATACCAAAATTTAAAAGCTCAGATTGCAAAGGCTGAGAAAGATGCAAAAACCTTTATGGCGAAAGCTGAAACATGGGTAAGTGACTCAGAATCAAGTGATGAAGAAATAATCAATGTTAAATGGTTATTTACTACAATAAAAGAAGAATATGTAGTTTTACTAGAAGATTACAAAGTCTTCACATGTCTAATGGCCAAAACTGAAGAATTTGAAATACCGCAATCATCTATTGATTCTCAAGAATCTGAGTTGCTAGAAACTTCCTCCTGAAAGAAATGGGATGATGAAACTCTAAAAAGAGTAAGAAAATTTAGTAAAGTTTCTGATGAAGAAAAGTTATCTCTATTTAAAGTGCTTACTCGAAACTTAGTATGTGCTCATAATAGACATGCTGAGTCAAACATTACTTTAACAAAAGTGACCCAAGAGCTAGAAAAACTTAAGCAAGAGTCTATTCAATTAAAAGATTCAAAACTCAAGATTGCCGAGCTTCAGATGATCAACAAGACTCTAAGAACACAAAATGTAGAACTAATAAAGAAGAGTGAGACTCTCAAGAAAATTTGTGACTCTTGGTCTAAGTCTTCTAATCTCTCAAAACAAGTTCTAGAAGAACAAGTTCAAGCTAAAGTTCAGGCAATCCTTGGAGGAAATTACAAGACCGCCGCAGTTCTTCCTGAAGCATACAAGCTAAACCCAAACACATAGAAATCCAATGTTTGGACCACCAAAAGATTATACTTCTAAATCAAATGTCTCTAATCCCAAAGAAAATTTCTTTGTTAAAGAATCCGAATCACCTTCAGATACTTACAATATTAAAGCGTCCTCAAATACCCAAAATACTGAATCTGAAGAAAGGTCCTTGAATATCCAAAACATAGAAACCGAAGAAAAATTATCAGATACCCAAAAAGATAAAACACCTCAATACACAGAAACCGAAGAAAGGATCGTTTCCTCTGAATCCAAACCTGAAGATCCCACAATTGAAAATCCTTTATCACTAAGATAAATGAACCAAAGGTGAAGAACAAAGGAGTCAATGTCACCAAACCAATCAAAACAATAAATCAAACTTCCAAAGAAAAATCTCAAAATTCAAAAATTCAATCTGACTCAAAATCCAAATACTCACTTACTCAGGTTTGCAAAAGTAAATGTTATCACTGTGGTGCTAAAAGTCATGAAGCAAAAGATTGCCCAAATCAAATCTACAAGAAGGTAATAGTTTCAAGATCTGAAAGTCCATCAGATACACGAAAACAAGACGTAGCTACTGAGCATTCAATAACAAAAAAGGAGGTTGAATTGGAAGACACCAAGAACCCTTCGGTACCCATCTCCCAATGGGTGCCTAAAAGTACCTGAATAGTTTGAGGGTCTATGCATGGCAGACAACATAACAACATCTGACTCTTGATCAGTTGTAAGCCCCTGTATCTCTCACTATATCATCAATAAGGAAAAGTGAAGATTTTCTCTCCATCTAAACTTGTTCAAAGCCAACCAATGTTGCCGCTATTTTTCATCCTCTTCGCTGTTGTTCTTCCATTTAAGCATGATGACTGTTTTCCGGTATGTTCTTTTAATTTCTTTTCCTTCCACTGATCATCATCTTGCAAGATTTTTTAATTTCTCCAATTTGCTTTATGATTATAAAAATGCCTCAAATGTCTTTCATATGTATCGATCTGATCACTTGGAATACTGAAATGTCTCCTGATTTATCAGCCATATTTTAGCATCCCATTATGACTAGATATAGAGCATTTTATCAGTGTAAGGATGTAAAAAACAAAAAAAAAGTTTCAGATATTATTCTCTCAGATCATGTATATCTTCAGACGATCTCAACGTTATCAGATCCCACACTTTCAGAGAGTCTCAACGTTTTTATTGGGCCTACTCTGCATCTGTTATGATGTCGGTGTACGCACTTAATGCGGACACCTTTACGTCCTCTCCCGCCCCATTTTCTTTTGATTTGATTGGACAAACTCATCGTGGCCAAGAAACTCAACTGTCTCTCTGTTGTACACCACTCGATCAACACTTTTAAATCTCATCGGTTGATCTCATTCGTACAAAACATCCTTCATCTTATACAAAAACCTTAAACCCCTTTCTGAAATTTATTCATAAACTTTTCGCTCTCACCTTTTTTCAATTTCTATCTTTTCTTCATCATTCTCATCTCAGAAAATCCCAAATGGCTCCAAAGAAAGATACAATTGAACCTCACGGGGTTGAACTTTCCAGCGACGTCCTAAAAGCACCACACCTCAAAAAGGATTTTACCGTCTCATCCATCAAGTTAACAAAGAACAATTGTTGATGTAATGTGGACCCACATGTACCAAACCTCGATGATGATTTTAAGACAATCTTACAATTCTTCAGAGAACATACATTAACAATGGCTCTTCAAAAGGATGTTCCTCCTTCCAAATTCTTACTTGTTAAATTTTGGTACTCTTGTACACATTCTAAAAACGATGAAGGCGATGATATCATTTCAGGAACTATCTTGGGAGGCACACACACCATTTCCTTCAATCTTGAGTCCTTCCGAAGAATCACCCACATTAATTACTATGGAGATAATGAGTAAAATTGTGAATCTCCACCATCTGCTGTAGAACCAAAGCAATTTGTCTTAAGCTTCCTTACCTACACCGAAGAACCCAACAAAAAATGTTTCAAGAAAGGGTATCCCTTGTATTGGGTCTGCATTCTTCTTGACAGTATCTCAATGTCTTACAACAAAAACAGGGGGTATGGATTGTGTATCTGCTCATGAGCTGATTTTGGGAGATTCACTTGTCTACAATCGAAGGGTTGATTTTGGAAAACTAGTCTTTGACAAACTTGTGTCGAAAGTCAAATCTCTCAAGTGAGACACTATCGTTCCTTTTCCAAGAATTCTCTCTCTGATATTTGAGCATTATATTGGGAAAACAAAATACGAGCTGGTAAGTACTAACGGACGTTACTTTTCCGGTAAGGTGGGAGACTCAAATTTCTCAGGTGTAATTATAAAGGAGGTCAAGACTATTCCCCAAGGTATGTTGATCTTTTCTTCCTCAATCCCTCCAACCGGTCCCTCTAACGAGGATCAGACGAAGCCTGAAAATGTGGATTCGCACGCACATCCTTCAGGTCCTTCGGATGCCGCCTCTTTCCCCAAAGAGACCATGAATCTGAAAAACCCATCAGATTCTGACCAAGTCTCCTAACCAAAACAATCCACAACTCGCACTAAGCAAAAATCACCAACTGAAGTTCTCCTCACAAAAGGTTTCTCCAGGACCAAAAGGGCCAAGCTAGTAAATAAGAAAAACCTCAAGCCCAACGCACATCAACCCCCACCAACCCCATCAGATATTGAGGTAGTATCTGACGAGAAAATGGGATCACCATATCATCCTATCATAGTCTCTCAATAGACTACTGATATATAGTTCAGGGTCAATCCCAAGCCCCTCCGGAGTCTAGTATACACACACAAACCCAATCACTTGCACTCGAGTCTGGACCAGTTAATAACATGTTTTTGCAGGCATCTGATGAGGTTCTGATAAATGTTCCCCCTGAAATGATATCTGACACAGATGATGAAGAGGTAGAGGAAAGTTCCGTAGGTGTCCGAGTTGATTAAGAATTCAACTTTTTTTTGGCAAATGCAATCTTATCTCAGCCTGCCAAAGATATGAACAAAGATATTGATCAATTCGCAAGGCCGTCAGACTTCTCTGATAATGATGATGAGGAATTACAGCGAGCTCCCACTCCTCTGCATATGAATTATGACATCGATGAGTCATCAATCCACTTGGTCTGAACAAAGAGAATTCTTTCAAAGCAGACCAACCTGAACAAGCAACTAAAACTACAATGGCTCAGAAGGAAGCAATCATCTCCGACTCTGGTCATACTGACCCAGTGCATGCATCAGAGGGTCCAGGATCCGGGATGAAGAGATTGATCGGGCTAAAATATGGAATCCTGAAGGCTTTAGAAACAACCAATGTGATTGAAGTGCTAAAATAACTTCCAAAATCTCCAGATGAACTCAAATACATTAGGCGGATCGCTCAATATGTACATATATCTTTGGAAAACTATATCAAAACATTATGGTATATCATATGGAAGACTGCTAGCCTGGTAATTTGCCATCGACAAAGAAAAATTGAGAAGGAATGCTGAGAAAATAGCCATAGAGGACAATCTTAAGGCTTCTGCTATAAATGCGCAGAAGATGTCTAAAAGGAGGGTTGCTCAGCAGTTAGCCGAAAAGAAGAAGGAGGTTAATGAATGGATTAAAGTAAAAGAAATCAGAATCATAAAGGAACCAATCCTAAAGCTCATAACTCTCCGTTCAAAAGCCAAAGGCACTCGTGTGGAGGCCATCGGAGATCCCAAAGAAAAAGTGGATTATATGAGCTTTGATAAACTTAATTGGCTCAGCATAAGTGAATGCAAAGAAATTCTAGCACGACATAAGTTCACTGACGCTGAAGCGTTTCAAAAGTGCTCAATGAAATCCACAGGCTTATTCAGGAGTACAACAATGTGAAAGAAAATTGTACTAAAAAGAGAGAATCTGAAGCCAACGAATCTGACACTTTGCCAAGAAAGAGAGCCAAGAGAACTTCTGCTGCCAAAGAGATTCAGATGTTGATTGATAGGGGAGAGCTACCCAACTGTGAAGGAATAAATACAACACTACCTCCTGGTGTCGTTTCAGCTGAGGGAAAATGTATCAGATCACCAGAAGAATGATTTTTCTTCAAAGGTGCTCATGCGAAAATGAGGTTCCAAAGGATAGCTGAGCTAAAAAGTGCAAACTTTAATCATCTGAAGTTGATCAGATTCACGCCATCACTTCAAATGATCAAATAACTGATCAAGGATCTTCTAAGAGAGAAGTAAGGGGATGTAAAAGATATGTTTATCCCATTTGCACCAAAGAATGAAGAGTGAAGAACATCAACATGTTTTTATTTCTGTTTATCATGTAACTGAAATTTTACCTGTAATTATTTAACTCAGATGAATGAATTATATCAGTTTCAATGATATCGTTTTGACATACATGAGTTATTTGATTGATATATCTTGAAAAGAACTCAAAAAGAAAATATATGAATCACCAGACTAAAGTATGATCTGATTCTTTCAGATCATCATTTGCTATAATATTTTCTAGGTACGTTGAAGACCCCATCTGAATTGTGAAAATACTCAAGGTTAAATATAAAACCTTCACATATTCAGGGGGAGTTGCCTAACTATCTGTCTACATCAAATATGGGGAGATTGTTGGGTCGCTGAAAAGCATCCCCCACTGAAGGAGATTTAATGAAGACAAAAACGCAAATAGTTAGAGGACAATCTGAGGATCAATTCCTCAGATTGTGGGTAACTAAATATGATCTGTTCGGATTTCAGTTACCCGACTACACTATCTGATCACCATCTGAAACAACGACCAGTTCCCCGTGCGGAATCAGATACTGATCAACCGATCAGATAGTTGCAGCAGGTTTAGCGCATACTTGACAATAACGCTGTGTAGGAAAACCTTGTAGTATTGACATGGCGGAACTTGAATACCATATCACTGGATCTCTACTAGTCAATGAGATCACGAGAAGAAGGAGATGATGAACATTACCTTTAGGAGATGATGAACATTACCGGCGGCGGCGGCGGCCGGCGGTGGCGGCGGCCGGCGGTGGCGGCGGCCGGCGGTGGCTGTAGGTGGGGGATTTGATCTTGACCATCTTAATCCAATGACTAGGATTTATCCCTTGGGACTATGTAAAACTCTTAGACTTCCTAGAATACAATTCTAAACACATAAACTTGCAACATTTAAATAAGAAAAAAAAAACAAACTATCCTCATCTTAGTCACCTGAACGTGGCTAACTACTGCCACTTGCTCCACTTCTATACTCCTAAAATAAAGGAAAATATGGCCATCACTTAGACTTGGTAAATTTAACATTTTACCAAATTAATTAACCACTAATTTATGAAACTAATTAAACATGTAAGATGACGCCTCACTTGGTATAAACGATTAAGCCAACAATTACCCCTGTAATCGTTTATTCAAATACCCTTCAGTCATAACAGCATTTAATCATGTTTGTTTCCCAAGCATCTCGATCCTCGACTTTTCCCGAACACTTGACCTCCACCTTGGTCACGTTCAAAGTCACTAACTCAACTTCTTTTGGTTTTCACCGCACCGGTAACATGTAACATGGCATCCCGTTGGCCACACGTTCATTAACATCCCGACTTCTTCCCGGACAATCCGACCTCTCCCCGGTCACGCCCGAAGCCACCCGATTTGAACCGCCACCGCCATAATTTTGACACCGAATTGTTTCTACATTCCCTTATTTTCTTGAAAGCCTCACATTTTTCCGATCAAGGTTACCACGCGCCTTTAGCCACCATCTCGACTCTTCCCGGACCCACGGTCTCTTCCCCGACCACGTCCAAACTCATCTCGGTTCTCGCTACGAAACAAGAGTACTATTCCACCAACGAAGAAACACAAAGCCACCCGCTTTCACCGTTTTCTTTACCCACGAAACGAATCAAATCCAAAGCTACCTGCTTTGACGGATCTCTTCCTATCGTTTTTCCCCGACCGTCGGTTAGTATCCTTTTCAACGCAAACAAACTGATCAAGAATGGAACGCTCCTTCAAGACCACAATTGTGATCATAACATCACAACCCCATCAAAACGAAAACACGGCACTCGATGTCCGCCCTGTACCGACGGGCTACACCGGTTCTTGACACCGACTCTCAAACCGGCCTCCAATCGAACACGCTCTGATACCATGTGTTGGAAATTAAATTTAAATGAAGTGAATATACTAAAGAAAATATGTAATACTAAAAATGACTACATTGGAAAAACTTCACTAGTTTAAACACATAAACTTGCAACATTTAAATAAGAAAAAAAAAACTATCCTAATATTACTCACTTGAACGTGGCTAACTACTTCCACTTGCTCCACTTCTATACTCCTAAAATAAAGGAAAATATGGCCATCACTTAGACTTGGTAAATTTAACATTTTACCAAATTAATTAACCACTAATTTATGAAACTAATTAAAACGATTAACCCAACAGCATTGCGCAAGTGTACCTTAATTTGATTAACGAAAAGCATTGCTCATTTACCATCCCTTGTCGAGGCATCTTTGACATGATTCGGTTAGAGATATGATCATTCATGCTATTATTGGACGTACCGAATAAAAACAAAGTAACAAATGAAACATGGAAAGAATAAGATACCGTTTGGTGAAATATCAAGATACTCGATCGATTAGATGTTAAACATTTATGTAACAATCTTTCATGCCTATTATTATTCATAAATTCTTAGCATACTTTTAGAAGATATTTAGAATTTTAAAACGAGTGACGATGTTGGTTTATAATACTAAAGTTTCAATGAAGGTTTATACTTTAAATCTTAAAAATCAAATATTCAGTATTCAATGAAAATTATTAAATAACAAATCCATTACACTTTTTGTGAACCAAATGCGTGGTGGGATTCAAATACAAGGATTTCAAATCTCTACCTTATTTTATGAAATTACTTTGTAAAATTCATTTGAAAAAGGTTTCAAACACTACTTACGTCACTCTAAAAACCACATAATATTGTTATCAAATATAACATTTTGAAGGAACTTGATCTCTACATATTTAGTCGATCGAGAATCAAGAACCACAATTTCCAAAGAACGGGAAATATCTTTTAACATAAATGTCTTAAAAGAACAATGCTACTCATATTTTTATTACCCAACATCTTATGAAATTTCTAAGATTAAGAATTGACCACAAATTCAATGCCGATGCTCATACTTAGAGCTCTGGGTGTGAGTAGGTTGAACCTCCTTTATACATCATATGCCACTTTTTAACATTGTTATACCATGCCCCATTCCATGCTAAAGCCCTCCTCACGAAGAGTTCAATGGTCGCTAAAGGGGCTCTCTCTCTCTAAATTGTGATTGTTTTGAAGTATTTTATGTGGGTCCTAAAAGGGTGTTATAAGATGTTAAACCAGTGAAAATAATTTTGAGGTGTGTGTTAAAACCATGCTAAAAAGGGGCAAAAAGCCTTGAACATAGCTTTAACTAGCACACCTTACCTTGTGCTCTTAGAACGATGCCAACGGTTTCATCATGATAAGTTCTTTCCCACGTGGAGCTCGTCACTAGCTAGTCACCTTTAGCACGCCCTCATCACCAAACTCGCCAGTAGGAATCTCGTCGCAGGTCGGATGAGTTTAAGAACTCGACTGTAGAGCTTGTTTTTCTTTTTTTTAGGGGGGGGGGGGGGGGGGTTGCAAGGGGGGGAGGGGGGGGGGGGATGAGTTTGATAAGTTAGTATTGAGTTGTTGTTGGCACAAACTTGTCAGTTTCGTGTTGGTAGGGGAAAAAGTGACGTGATTTTATTGATGAGTTTTGAAACTCGTCACTGTTGGGAGATCTCTTAATAAGTCTCATTAAGTTGACCAGAAAGTTGACTACACGAATAATTATATTGAAACATTTTATTTATGAGTGATCAGTGATCCATTGATACCAAGGTTTTAAAAAACGCGCCATGGCGTGAGGCGCGGCTCCGCCGTTACGAAACATGTCATGGCGGTTGTTTAAGGCGTGGCGTAGAAAAAACGTGATAAGGCTTTCGCGTGTTTTTTTAAACTGCCTTGAAAAATTTGATTAAAAAAATGAATTTTTAAAAGAAATGATGTGATATAATATTTTAAATTTTGATTAATACCATTATTTTGTAAACTTCACACATAAAGTCAATAGATTTACAATTTTTTTTTAAACTTGATATACATATATATAAATATTAAATTAAAGAAAGTTGTCGCCTTAAGTCACGTCTTAAAAAATATAATGGCTCGCCACGACTCAACCGCTTAAGGCTTAATAATACCTCCACGTCACGCCTTACGTCTTTTAGAACCTTGATTGATATTTAACAATTTAAAAAAAATATGCACTCGCCACATATATTAAGTTGGATTTCACCATTCAAGACTTCACCACTCAACTACCAAGCTTGTTGTTTTTGTGTCGCACACAACGTGGATGGTGACCAATCACGGTTTGATTATCATCTTACTCAGTAATAACTAATCAGTATATATGCTCTGAAATTAAAGTCTTTTTTAAAAAAAAATTAAATGCATCTAACATAATTAAACCGATCTATATAGTCTAAAGTTCGTAAATTTTAAGTTAAAATACTACACCGGAACTCTTTAAAGATACATCGTTAGTCCTATAAAATTATTTAACAAACGTTAGAATAACATACTAAAAAAACCTATCAATATAATTTTTGAAGTAAAAAACTATACATAAAACTTACGTAAAACCTCAATAACCATACTTGTAATCAGTGATGGATCCAGAAAAAAAGTTGAGGTGTGTCACCGGTTGCACATATTTTTCTTAAGGGTGTCACCAACTAATAGGCCGAATCTCAAGGATTCACCAAATCCTTGAGAATGTTTAAATTATGTATATCTCATTGTATAGAATATCTAGTTTCCAACTAAAGTAGTTATAGCATGTATCTTGTATAATTAATTATATATATCAATGAGAATACCTATCACCATTAAGGTGACGAATTCTAAAACCCTACATCATATCAGCCACCCTCTGATTATGGCGACCGAACACTCTTTTCTTCATCTTTTTTTCGGCTACTGCATTGTTCTTCATCATGTCTTCATCCGATAACAATGACTCTCCCCTACCCCTTGCCACCATATTATACATGCTCACCATAAAACTTACCTCCACAAACTATCTTCTATGGAATAATCAATTTCTTCCACTTCTCTCGTATCAACAATTAACGAGTTATGTGGATGGAACTCTTCATGCGCCGGCTTCTACCATCACCACTGATGGTGTTACTTCGCCGAATCCGGACTATAAATAATGGTCTGCTGCGGATCAGCACACTCTATTACTTATTCAAGCTTCTTTATCAGAAGAAGCTATGGTAGAAACGCTCAGGTCATGATTCCGTTGAGCGTATGCACACTCTTCCTGGCTCTTTACGACAACTTCAAAAAGGTACTTGCACTGTTGCCAAATATGTTCGCAAATTTAAAGTCCTATGCGGTCAACTTAGTTTTTATGTGGCCTTGGATCCTCGTTTGAGACTTTTTCTACAACTCAATGTCTCATTCGACCCCGTCCCAAGTTTCGTGATCTTGTTTCTCAAACCGAAAGTCACGAGTTATTCCTCACATCTCTTAATCCCATTGCCGCACCTCAAGTTACTTTTCACACTACCGATTCTTCTCGAGGTCGTGGCCGATCTTCTCGTGGTGGGTACAACAGAGGACGTGGTCGTGGCCGTCGGCCACCTCATTGTCAATTATGTCGCAAAGATGGGTACTATGCTAATCAATGTCCCGATCTAAACACTTTTGCTCGTCAACCTGCAAACATTGATGCCAATCTGGCTCACACATTCCATGCTCAATGTGGTATCAATGATTACTGTCCAGATTGGTGTGTTGACACGGGTGCATCTTCACATATGACGCCTTCCACCTCCACCATGGATTCCGCAAATACTTATATGGGTAATGGTTGTGTTATTTTCGGTAATGGTAACACATCCAAGATTTCTCATATTGGTAATTTTAAATTATCCCCTAATATTACACTTCAAGATGTTCTTGTAGTTCCGGGCTGAACCAAGAATCTTTTATCCGTAAGCAAGCTTACTACGGATAATCTCGTTGATGTTTTTATTTTCTAACAAGTTGTTCACTATTCAGAATTGGATCACAAGGGCACCACTAGCAAAGGGACAGCATAAAGATGGGCTCTACATTCTTGAACGGGGCAATCATGCCTTTCTTTCAAGACTTACATCATCGAGACTCAAGGCTTCTTTTACTTTATGGCATAATCGTTTAGGACATGTTTGTTTTGACACTATTTCATTATTGAATTAATTAGGTGTTTTATCGGTTAACTCTATTTTACCTACTCCTAATTTATGTTCTTCATGTCAATTATCAAAGAGCAAATACCCTTTGATCTGAATCATAAGCGTGCATTACATGTCCTCGACCTCATCCATTGTGATTTATGAGGTCCATCACCGATTGCATCCTTGGATGGATATCGGTACTTATGTAATTTTTGTTGATGATTTTTCATGTTTCACATGGCTTTACCCGCTAAAAGCAAAATCCCGGTTTTTTTTGCTACTCTTACTAATTTTCTTAGGGGGCGTTTGGCCCGACGTAATACTCCGTAATGTAATTGAAATCGGTTGTAATTGAATTCGGTTTGAATTCAATTGTAATTAAATACGGTTACGCGTTTGGTTAACAAAATTTTAAGTTGATATTCAAAACAATAATTATACACTTTTTTAAAAACTTTTTTAAATTGTTTTTAAAATTTTATTATTTATTATTATTATTATTATTTTATTATTATTATTATTATTATTTTTTAAATATATTTAATTTTTTTTTCTAGAATTTTTTAATTATATTTGTAGTTTAAAAAAAATAAATATTTTAATTTTTTTTAAATTTCTTTTAAATTTTTTAAATTTCTTTTAAATTCTTTTAAATTTTTTAAATTTTTTTATTTTTTATTAATTTTTTTAAATTCTTTATTTTTTTTTTTTAATTTTTCTTAATTTTTTTAAAATTTTTCTTAATTTTTCTTAATTTTTCTTAATTTTTTTATATTTTTTTAAACGTTTTTTAAATCTGAAGCATATAAAATATTTAAATTTGTTAGTTTACTAAAGGACCGTAATTGAATTCTTAGGGTTTGGGACGGAATTCAATTACAACGAATATCGTAATTCGAAATTACGTCGTAACTGAATTACAGAAAAAATGGTCATACAAACGTCCTCCGTAATGTAATTGAATTACAATTACGGAAGATTACGGAGGATTACCTCAAAACAAACGGGGCCTTAATGTTGTAAAATATCAATTTTCTTGCAAGGTTAAGGTATTTCAATCGGACGGGGGAACCGAATTTGTCAATGATTTTTCCAACAATGGCATCCATCATCAATTATCATGTCCATATACACCGCAGCAAAATGCTCGTGTGGAACGCAAACATCGCCACATTACCGAAACCTGGTTGGCTATGATGTTTAATGCTCATATACCGGCCAAACTATGGACTTATGCATTTAGCACCGCCACTTATATTATCAATCGGTTGCCTTCAAAATTGTTGGGAAATAAATCTCCTTATGAGATTTTGTTTCACTCTACACCAAATTATGGTAATTTTCGGGTTTTTGGTTGTTGCGTATATCCCTACTTACAGGATTATTCATCACACAAGTTATCTCCAAGAAGCAAACCTTGTGTTTTTATCGGGTATAATACTCAATACTAGGGATTTCGTTGTTTAGATGTTGCTACAGGACGGATCTACACTACATGTCACACTAATTTTGATGAAAATTTATTTCCTTTTTCAAAAGATCCGTCTACAACTCCAAATGCACAAATGCTTATATCTACATATTGTTATGGTATTGATTGTTCTCAAACATGGGACTCTACTTCAGTTCCTTCGACCGGATCCATCACCAACAACACCACTTGTGGAACCTGTTGCCCATCTACAGAATCCACTGAGACCATCCCTATTATACCCGAAGTTCTTCCCACCGTCGCAACTCAGCAGCCTGCGGCGAACCCCGCTGTCGCACCACCACAGCCTACACCGTAGGTCGCTGATACTATTCCACAACCAACAAACGCAGCCCCTGCTGCTGCCACGGGGCACCCGATGACCACCCGATCCAAAAACGGTATTTCTAAAACTCGACATATTGTTGACTTAACGTATTTATCATCTTTAGGACTTCATCAATCCTAAATTGCTTCAAAAGAACCCCGTGCTTTTAAGACCGCATCTAAAGATCCCAAGTGGTTTTCCTCCACGCGTGACGAAATGCATGCTCTTCAAAATAATGGCACATGGGATTTAGTATCGAGACCTTCACGATCTAATGTTGTTGGCTCAAAATGGGTGTTTCGTACAAAGTTTCATTCTGATGGAACCATTGATAGATATAAAGCTCATTTAGTGGCTCAAGGCTTTACTCAAGTCCCGGGTATTGATTACACGGCTACCTTTAGCCCAGTTGTTAAGGCTTCCGTCGTTCGTGTTGTTCTTTACTTAGCAGTTTTACACAAATGGCCCCTTCACCAACTTGATGTGAAGAACGCCTTCTTGAATGGTGACCTTAGTGACACCGTATTCATGGAACAACCACCGGGATTCGTGGACTCAAAATTACTGAACTATGTGCGTCGACTAAAGAAATCTCATTATGGATTAAAACAAGCCCCTCGAGCTTGATTTCAACGCTTAAGTGCGTTTCTCATTAGCCTCGGGTTCGTTTGTAGTTGAGCCGACACATCTCTTTTTGTCTTTAAAAGAGACAAATGTATTCTTTATCTATTAGTCTATGTGGATGACATCATTCTAACCGGTAATGATGAACAACTATTCTAAAATTAATCACTAGGCTTAATAAAGAATTTTCTATGACCGATCTCGGTCGTTTGAACTACTTCCTTGGACTTGAAGTTTCTTATGTTGATTCGGGTATCTTTTTGAATCAATCCAAATATGCACATGATATACTTGCTAGAGCTAAACTCCTAGATGAAAAACCCGTTGCTACTCCACTGTCTACATCAACGTACTTTACCTCTCAAGGAGTTCCGTTTGACGACCCCAGATTGTACCGATCTTTGGTGGGTGCACTTCAATATCTTATTATTACACGACCAGATCTCTCATATGCAGTAAATCAAGTCAGTCAATTTCTTCATGCACCAACCCAAGAACATTTTCAAGCCGTTAAACGTATTCTTCGCTATGTTAAAGGCACAATTGGGTTTAGTATTACTTTCTCTCATGCGACATCTCCAAATATTTTAGGCTACTGCTATGCGGATTGGGCCCGTTGTATTGAGACCCGACGGTCCACCTATGATTACTCGATTTTCTTAGGTAGAAATTTGGTCTCTTGGACTGCGAAAAAGAAACCTGCGGTTTCTCGTTCAAGTTGCGAATCGGAGTATCGAGCTCTAGCAAATACGGCGGCTGAGGTTATTTTGATAACACATCTACTTCGTGAACTCTTTGTTGTTCCACCATCTCGGCCTACCATACTATGTGACAACAAGAGCGAATATTTCTAAGTCAAAATCTGGTTGCTCATAAACGTGCTAAACATGTAACATCCCGAGACCCGGCCTAGAATATTTTATTACTTTCGGTAAGTAATGATTAATTGTTTATTATATATTTGATTTAATTTGAATTATTAGAATTTAATTGTATTTTAATCAAGGGGTTAAAATTAGTGAAAATTGAATTATTTGGATTTTAATATTTTTACATATTCGGGATCATTTTTGAATTTCAATTCCAAATATGTCCTTGTTGTTAAAATCTGAGTTAGTTAAGTAATTAAATAACTAACTGCAAGTCTGACTGTATGTATGATACTGTTTTTAATTAATTTGACAGCCTTCCTCTTTGCTTGCCACATTTTTTTAAGAGGTGTCCAAAAAACACTCTTCTCACTTCTTTTCCATGCACCCATCGACACAAACACACACACACACCCTCACAAACTCCTTTTCTTGAAGAACCATTGCATTGTTGCAGAACTAGCTTGATCTCTTCCTTCTTCTCTATGTTTCAGAATTAATCTCCTCACGAGGTAGGGTTTATGCTAAGTGTTGTTATTCTTCTTTGTTCTTGCTAGAAAATTAGGGTTCTAGAAGCTTTGGTGGGTTTTGTAAAGTTTTGGTTTAAAATGTTAAATTGATGGGTTCTCATGGCCTCTATATGTTTATTAGGTGTACTAGAGTTGAATTTAGCTTATAGAAACTTGATGGATTTAGGGTTCATAATTCCACCATTGAAGGGTTCTTGAGGAAGAAGATGGGTTTTGCCCAAATTCTTGAAATTGTTGTGTTTATGTTAAATGTATGCTTATAAAGTGTTAACTAGTTTATTAAGAGTAAAAGTCATGGAATATGAAGAATTGTTGGAGAAATTGATAGTGTTTGGCTAAGTAGTGATTATTGGTATAAAACTAGTAACTTGTGATATTTTGGGACTTGGTCAAGTATGGAAGTTAACTTGGCTTTTATATGACAATGTATGTTTAAAAACGATATTTAGATGCTCAATGACATGTTAGTTTGCATACTGGAAGTGATGTGCTAATTGTACGGTTTTGACCCGTTTGGGCCTAAATTGTTAAATTATGGTTTTGTGCAATTTAATGTAGATGTTATTGTAAACTTTTGAGTATGAAAGTTTTGAGTTGGTTTAGTTACAAGTAGAATTGCAAGTAAATGGTCTTAAAGATAGTGCAATATATGCTATGGTCATAAGTTTTTATTATTGTCAGTTTCGGTGAAAATTAGTTATAATTCGGTATTCATTTTATACAGGAAAAGGGAAGCAAGCTCAGTAATATAAGAATACTGAGTTTGGATCAAGTTGCGGTGCTAAGGTGAGTGGATTTAGCCTTCAACTTGCATGGGTTATAATAGTGTAGATGGTATTGTGAAATTGGTTGGAAAGTGCAGGATTTTAGCATCTGCAGGTGGTTCGTGTTGCGAACCAGGGGGTTTCATGTCGCTAAGTCGAACAAAAAGTCATTTTCGTGCAACATGAACTTTTTCGTGTAACATGAACTTTTGTTCGCGGCATGAACCTTTTTCTTCGCGACGCGAACTTGGCTGTTAGGCTGCAGAATCGTTTTTCGATTCAGTGTTGGTTAATTAGCTGGTTAGGTGCTAGTTGACTGTTATAAGCGCTTTTTGCTGGATAGAGGTAAGGAATGGGTGAATTTTAGTGGGCCATCATTTACTATTAAAAACGGTAATTGGACCTTGGAGTATTCATTGCATTTGAAGGAAGCTTTACACTACCAATGAGTAAAGGGGCTATCGGTTACCATTGTTAGGCCGACAATGGTTTAGGGTTCGGCAGAATCGTCGGTCCTCTATATTTGTGGTTACCCAATAAGATTAAGTGAACCTTAGTTGTTGGACCTAAGCAATTTAATGCTTTATTCATTCACTTAGCTTTGTGCTAATCCCCCACCTCGTTGACTCTTTTGCAGGTTCGGTTTGATGGGCGTGTCAAGGGAGGTCTCGTTGGAATGGTTGACCGTTACTCTGATTTTGTAAATGTTTTGTACTTAAGCCATTAAGGTGGTGAAACTATTTTGGTATATGCCATGTTTAAATATGTAATAACTAATGTTTTGGTGGTACAACTTACATGGGATGCTTCTGTAACTTATAAAAAAATTGGCTTTGGTTTTTGCGTTGTTAAAATATGGTATCAGAGCCTTGGTTTGGCGATGGATACACATTTAGGTGTTTCATTCCCAAACCGTTGCTCGAGTCTTGGTCAAACATTCCGAGCGAAGGGGGCCGAGCTTAAGTGAATGTAGGGTTAGTAGTTAGTATGATAGGTACTAACGTATTCAACTAACGTTTTGTGAGATCTTGTGCTTGTTGACAGATATGGCCGATAACGATCCCAATCCTATGGAAAGTGAACCGAACTCCGAACCGGAAATTATTGGTAAATCCAAGGATACGAATGTTGAAAGAGAAGAATATATTTTCAGAATGGAAAGCCGGTTGGAACACCTTCAAAGTGTTGTCGATAGCATGACCCAAAATCGAAATAACCAATTACCAAATTTTCCTGAGATTCCTAACCCAACATTGTCCGCTCCCACAATGCAAATTCCCCCTACACCATCTTTTACCATGACAGTGTCCTTAATGTCAACATCCACCGAACCTAACCCCGTAATGTCGCAACCACAATACTATTATGTTAACCCGAGTCAAGGAATGTCTCAATACCAATTCAGTAACCAACCATACCAGTTAGTTAGGAAACCCTGATGTACTTTCAAACACTTTCTAGATTGTAAGCCACCCGAATACAGTGGCAGTCGAGATCGATAGAACTTTGGATGCTTGTGGTTGTGAACCCGAATATAGAGTGACGTATGCTACTCGAAAATTAATAGGTGGGGCAATGGTGTGGTGGGACACGTTGATTGAGAATTTTCCAAAAGAAACGGTTAACATATTAACGTGGGATCAATTCAAGGAACAATTGTTTAAACGTTAATGCAATACCTTTGAGATGGATAGGATCCAGTCCGAGTTTTTAAATTTGCGGATGACGGAGAGAATGACGGTTGATGATCTGATTGAGCAATTCAATGAAAACCTGAGGTTTGTTCAACAATGGGTGCCTGATGAGCCTTCTAGAATATAACATTTTATTGGGGCTTTGAAACCTGAATACCGCACTACCGCTAGACTTGCAACCACTCTATCACAAGCTTTCGATTTGACCAAAATGATAGAAGGTGTTTTGAATACTCAGGATTGGGTGAGCAAAGAAAGATCGGGGTATCAAAAATTTAAATCAATGCAATCTAGCTCCCAACACAATAGGTAGTGGCAGGGTAACCAGAAACAAGGTAATCAAAACAAGAGGCAATTGGGTACAAGTTCAAATCAGAGGGGTCCGTGGTGTTCTAGGTGTAAGTCTTCCAATTCGGGAGCTTGTACAACTCAGACCATGAGGTGTATAAGATGCGGTCAGTTTGGGCACGATTCTCTAGATTGTAAATTCCCAAGGAGTGTATGTTGGAATTGCCATCGGTAAGGCCACCGTGCGGGTGACTGTACCTCAATGAAGAACGCAGGGTCAGATTTCGGTTCGGGTGGGGCATCATTATCATCACTTGGCCAAAAGCGAAAGAATCATCCTCCACCTGAAGGAAGAGCATTTCAAATGACGGTTGAAGATGCTAAAAACACATATGATGTTATAACTGGTATGTTCCCAATAAATAACATTGATGCACGTGTATTGTTTGATTCTGGAGCTAACCACTCATTTATTTCTATGTATTTTTATGTTAAATTAAATTTGTCTACATCTGTGGTATCTACTCCATTGGAAGTGGAGGTAGGTGATGGAATCTGGTACCAGTCACAACATCTGTGGCTGGGGCTAAAATTGATATAGATGGTGCATGCTTTAATATGTTTTCACTGTTAATACCAATATCTGGTTTTGATGTGGTCCTCGGAATGGATTGGCTTAGTTTAAATAAAGCGATAATAAAATATGATAAGAAATTGTTTTCCTTTCCTTTACCTGACAGGGCACATGTAGTGGCCTGAGGGGATCGGGTTAATGCATCTCTCCCTATTATTTCATTTATGAAAGCTAGAAAATCTCTAGCCAAAGGATGCGAATTGTTTCTTGCCTATGCCATTGATGTCCGAAAAGAAAAGCAGATTGTTAGAGACATCCGGGTGGTATCGGAATACCCGGAGGTCTTTCCCGATGAGTTACTTGGGTTACCTCCTGTTCGGGAGGTAGAATTTAAAATTGATTTGGTTCCGGGAGCCAGTCCCATAGCCAGGGCTCCGTACAGATTAGCAGCGTCTGAAATCCGGGAAATGATGACTCAGATACAAGAATTATTAGATAAGGGTTTTATCAGGTCGAGTTCCTTGCCTTGGGGTGCACCAGTTTTGTTTGTTAAAAAGAAAGACGTCACGATGAGAATGTGCATTGATTACCGTGAATTGAATAAGCGAACAGTTAAGAACAAATATCCGTTACCGCGTATCGATTTAAGGGCCTCGTATTTTCTGAAGATTGATTTAAGGCCGGGTTACCATCAAGTCCGAGTTTATGAAAACTGTGACAACTCGATATTTCTGTTATGTAATCTCATTTCATTTCTAAACTTTCCTTATTTAGAAAGTTTCTTTATTTAGAAATTTCTATTTCTGGCATCCAAATACACAACAAAACATCTATTTTTACACCATACATCAGTGTTTGACTATTTTAGTCAACACAACATATTATTTTATTTATGGTGATACACTTGAGTTAAAACATTTCTAAAAATAGTAACTTTATAATAGTTACACAATAAACAAACTTAATTAAATAAATGTGACATCTTGAACCATTGACCGACCACCTAAGTGGCCGGCCCTTCCCTTGCTCGTGACCACTATCTCGGCCGAACACCCATGTGGTGTGAGGTTATTTGTTTCCCAAGCTTATCTCTTCTCTTGACTCTATCCTTATCTCATTTTAAACCTATTTGAGTTGTACTCAAACTCTTCCTTGAAACCCTAACTCCATCACTATAAATAGCACACTATAATCCCTCATTTGTTTTTGTTGATTTCGGCCAAAGCACCCAAACCGATTCCCCATGTTCGTCTGATCCCAAGTTCGAAGCGATCCCATTCGTTCTTGATCCCGTTTGTTCGTAGATCGCAAGGTATGTCCGATTTCCTTTCCGTTTCTTGTTGTTTTCAATTATAGTTCGGTAAAATCGAGATCTAAGCTGAAGGCCAAGAGGTCTCGGCATTCGCATATTTCTTGCTCGATCCCGACCCAAACCGTACATGCATGCATGCATGCATACATGTCCTTGATCTTGCGTATCATTATTTTCGTTTATTAATTGTTCATTCGTTGTTTTGATCTTCCATAAACCCTTGTAAACCCTAGACTTTTGATGATGTGATAAACCCTAGGAAACCTAGATTTGATGTTGAATTGTTAAATCCTAGTCAAACCATAATGCTAGAACCGAACCATCACCAAAAACCGTAGGGTTTTGGCCTTCCGCCAACACTCGACCGAAACCCTAACCCATTCGGCCAAAACCTAATTCCGAACCCTAAACCTAGCCGAATACCATCAAACCCTAGTTGACTTCTGTAGACTTCCGTTTACTAGATTTGACCATAGTTTGATCCACAAGTGAAACCGGGTCAAGGCTTATGCTTGACCGAATCGATCGACCCAAACCCGAATACCTACTCGCATCAAGGCCCGTACTTGGCCCATTCGATCTAACCAAGGCCATCGGGCCAAACTTTAGTCGGCCCATTAGTAACCAAACCCATTTGGGCCAAAGCCCAAACCCATGGCCCATTCCTTACCCAAACCGAACCCAATTGGGCCCAAGCCCAATCCATGGCCCAACTTATTCGGACCTAAGCCCAATCCGTGGCCCAATCGGCCTATATGTCCTTGCTAAGCCCAATTAAGCCAATCTAGGCCCATTAAGCCTAACCCAAGCCCATTTCATTTGAAGCCCATTAACCAATTCATTTCGGCTCATTAAGGTCCAATAACCCAAGTTCACTCGATGTCAAAAAACATAAAATATAAAATATAACACAAATCATATATCATAATCATTTAAAATTAGATCGGGTGTGTTAGCTTAGTCTAATTAGAAACGTTATTACGTTTAGGAAGCTACGAGTGTGTGAAGGAGTCCTCTGTCTTATCAAGTGCTAAGGTTTGCCCAGGTGAGTGCACAACCCCTTTTACTACTTTTTACTGTTTTATAAACTATCGGCGTGGAAATCATAAACAATGCTACTATTACTATGACTGTACAACAATATTTACATTTTCATTATCGCGTTGGCATGACAAACAACTATTATACTAGACTAAGGTTACCATCAATTATAGACTGGTGGATCTAGACCATGGATATGCAGATAGTACTATTGGCTGACACTCATCCTCCCAACATTATTTGATCATTACCTGGTTATATAGGACATCTTTCGGGAGTGTATATCCATAAAAGAACGATAAAATACATGAGTTGAAGTGTTGATTATGGACTCAGGGGTTGGTATATTAACTCAATGGACTAGCTACCTGTTGGGGATAACAGTCATGCGATGTCAAACATAACAACTTATTTAACACATTTTCATAAACAAAACTAGTAATTGTAGATCTTCTACAATTACATTTCATTTTCATACTTATTCCTCATAACATATCAGTGTTGAAGTTATATTTTTTCAGTCATAAATGAATTTTCATAACAATCATTTTAGGTAGCAAACACAATACTTTTACCATAAACAATAACTCTGTGGATTCACTCAATATTATTGTTGACCCTTTTATATTTATGTTTTTCAGGTGATTTAGGAGCATAGTGAGACTGGACGATATGAGCAAGTAAAATTTTAGTGAGCCATGAATAAAACATTAAGTTTACGAACAATCATTTCATTTTCAAACAATTTCTATTTTAGGAAACTGCTATTTTTGGAAACTTTCTATATTTAGAAAGTAAAACTATTTTAATTTGTTATTTGTGTGATTGTTTGTTTACTTAATTTTTGCTATATTGTCATGAACGCTACACATCCGTTCTTCCGCAAAACATTTTAAATGAAATAAAACTCATTTTTGGCGGGGTGTGACAAAAATTATAAACCTAAAACCGTGTTACGAACTACATACGGTCACTATGAATTTTTAGTCATGCCATTCGGCTTGACGAATGCCCCCGCAATATTCATGGATCTAATGAACCGGGTATGTCGACCGTTCCTTGATAAATTTGTAACTGTTTTTATTGATGATATGTTAGTATATTCCAAGTCCGAATTGGATCATGGGAATCATTTGAGGCAGGTTTTAGACACTTTCAAACGGGAACAACTATATGCTAAGTTATCGAAGTGTGAGTTTTGGCTCCGAGAAGTTCAGTTTTTGGGGCATGTGATTTGTGAAGACGGAGTGAAAGTTGATCCATCAAAGATAACCGCAGTAATGAATTGGAGTGCCTCGAAGACTCCAACCGAAATTAAAAGTTTTCTGGGTTGGCCGGTTAGTATAGAAGGTTTATCAATGATTTTTCAAAGATTGTTATCCCATTAACAAAGTTGACACGAAAAGATGTACAATAGCGGTGGGGTGATGCACAAGAAAAGGCGTTTCAAACTTTAAAACAATTATTGGGCCAAGCTCCAATACTCGCATTACCTGAAGGTTCAGATGACTTTATAGTTTATTGTGATGCATCTATTGCGGGTTTGGGGTGCGTATTGATGCAAAGAGATCGGGTGATTGCTTATGCCTCTCGTCAGTTGAAACCTCATGAAAAGAACTACCCGACTCATGACTTATAGCTCGCGGCGGTGATTTTCGCGTTGATGTTGTGGAGACAATACCTTTAAGGAACCAAATGTATTATTTGTACCAATCACAAAAGCCTCCAATATGTCTTCACACAAAAAGAATTGAATATGAGACAACGAAGGTGGTTAGAGCTCATTAAAGACTACGATTGTGAAATTCGATATCACCCGGGGAAGGCTAATGTAGTTGCTGATGCATTAAGCCGTAAGGAGTCGTTGGAAGTTGTTCGGTTCATGCGAGTGGAAATAGTTTCGGATCTTGTAGAAAGATTAAGAATTTGTCAACTAGAAGACTTGAAAGATGAGAACCTAAAATTAGAAATTATGTGCAAGCGAAAAGACGACTTGGTTGATGACACTCGAAGGTTGAAAACATTTCGGTCACGAGTTTGGGTGCCTTTACTAGGGGATTACGAGAATTAATACTAGCTGCATCACATAAATCACGGTTATCTATTCATCCGGGTAGTACGAAAATGTACAATGATTTGAACCTTTTGTATTGGAGGCCCACTATGAAAAGCGATATCGGCCAATTTGTAGAAAAATGTCATGTATGTGCACAAGTCAAAGCTGAACATCGAAAACCGTACAGATCGTTAAAACAGTTAGATATACCCAAGTGTAAATGGGAAAATATAACAATATATTTTTTCACAAAACTTCCTCGTACACTGAGAAACAATGATATGATTTGGGTGGTAGTTGACCGGTTGACAAAAAGTGCCCACTTTTTTGCTACAAACGAAATTGTTTCACTCAATAAGTTGGCTAAGTTGTACATTGATGAGATAGTTTCCCGACATGGTATTCCGTTGTCTATTGTATCCGACCGGGATCCTCGGTTCGTTTCTAACTTTTGGAAGAGTTTACAAAGAGAATTGGGTACTCAGGTGAATTTGAGCACGACATATCATCCACAAACAGACGGTCAGACAGAAAGAACCATTCAAACTCTAGAAGATATGTTGCGGGCTTGTGTATTAGAATATGGTGGGTCATGGGATTCTCATTTACCTTTAGTTGAATTTAATTATAACAACTCTCACCACTCGAGTATTGGCATGCTACCATAAAAAATGTTGTACGGTAGACGGTGTAGAACTCCCACGTGTTGGTTAGAAGTGGGAGAAAAACAGTGTGCGGGTCCCAAGATCGTTCAGATGACAGCGGATAAAGTGGCAATTGCACGTGAGAAGTTAAAAGCCACTCGGGATAGACATAAAATGTATGCGGATCCACGACGTTGACCCGTGATGTTTGTTGAGGGTGAACGGGTTTATTTGAAAGTATCTCCATGGAAAGGTATTATACGTTTTGGGATACGGGGAAAGTTAGCACCGAGGTACATTGGTCGTTTTCTATTCGTCAAGTCGTAGATGATCAAACCGTTGCACTTGATCTTCCTCCGGAATTGTCGGGTATTCATGACACGTTCAATATATGGTATTTGAGGAAGTGCAATGTAGAAGATGAAATTCAAGTATTACCAATTAAAGATTTGAAGGTGGATTCGAGAAAGAGGTTAACTGAAGAACCGGTAGAGATTTTGGATCGAAAGGTGAGGAAATTGAGGAAGAAACAGATACCGATGGTCTTGATTAAGTGGAAACATAGTTTGGGTGCCGATATGATGTGGGAAACCGAGATGGATATTCCGGGGACGTAATCCTTTTAAGGAGGGGAGATTTGTAACATCCCGAGACCCGGCCTAAATATTTTATTACTTTCGTTAAGTAATAATTAATTGTTTATTGTTTATTTGAATTATTAGAATTTAATTGTATTTTAAACAAGGGGTTAAAATTAGTGAAAATTGAATTATTTGGATTTTAATATGGTTTTTCATATTCGGCATCATTTTTGAACTACAATTCCAAATATGTCCTTGTGGTCAAAATCTGAGTTAGTTAAGTAATTAAATAATTAACTGCGAGTCTGAGTGTCTATATGATACTGTGTTTAATTAATTTGACAGCCTTCCTCTTTGCTTGCCACGATTTTTTAAGAGGTATCCAAAAAACCCTCTTCTCTCTTCTTTACCTTGCACCCATCGACACAAACACACACACTCACAAACTCCTTTTATTGAAGAACCATTGCATGCTTGAAGAACTAGCTTGAATCTCTTCCTTCTTCTTCTCTAAGTTTTGGAATTAATCTCCTCAAAAGGTCAAACATAATGTCGTTTTAGTGCTCACGAACTTTTTTTTGCGGCACGGCCTCTTTTCTTCGCGACGCGAACTTGGATGTTAGGCTGCAGGAATCTTTTTTCGATTCGGTTCTTTTTTGGGTGTTGGTTAATTAGCTGGTTAGGTGCTAGTGGACTATTATAAGCGCTTTTTGATGGATAGAGGTCAGTAATGGGTGAATTTTACTGGGTCATCGGTTACTATTGGATAACGGTAATTGGACCTTGGATGCATTCGTTGCATTTGAAGGAAGCTTTACGCTAACAATGAGTAAAGGGGCTATCGGTTACCATTGTTAGGCCGACAATGGTTTAGGGTCCTGCAGAGCCGCCGGTCCTTTATATTTTTGGTTACCCAATAAGATTAAGTGAACCTTAGTTGTTGCACCTAAGCAATTTAACGCTTTATTCATTCAATTAGCTTTGTGCTAATCCCCCACCGCGTTGACTCTTTTGCAGGTTCAGTTTGATGGGCGGTCAAGGGAAGTCTTGTTGAAATGGTTGACTGTTACTCTGATTTTTTAAATGTTTTGTACTTAAGCCATTAAGGTGGTAAAACTGTTTTGGTATATGTCATGTTTAAATATGTAATAACTAATGTTTTGGTGGTACAACTTACATGGGACGCTTCCGTAACTTATAAAAAAAATTGGCTTTGGTTTTTGCGGTGTTACAAAACACATTGATATTAGTTATCATTTTGTGCGTGAACTTGTCCTATCCGGTAAACTTCACACCAAGTTTGTTTCTACACATTTTCAACTTGCGGATATTTTCACCAAGAGCTTACCGAGGCCTTTATTTGAGTCTTTTTGTTCCAAGCCGTGTTGGTCCACCCCCATTTGGCGTGCGAGTGGGTAATAGGCCGAATCTCAAGGATTCACCAAATCCTTGAAAATGTTTAAATTATGTATATCTCATTGTATAGAATATCTAGTTTCCATTATTATGGATAAAGTAGTTATAGCATGGATCTTGTATAATTCATTATATATATCAACGAGGAATGTAATGGCTTGCGCGTTGCGGCAGGTTTTTTACATAAATTTTTTTCTTCAATCTGGAGCATGGGAAAGTATTTTAAAATGGTAATTGTCTATCAGTCTAATTGTAATAATTTTCTAAGACAAATTATAGTATTGATTAAAATAAAAAGTATTATATAATCCAAATCATAATATAGAAATTGTAATGAGAAATTTATTATGCAGGATTGTGTTTGAATCATAATTCGTATTATACTTCCTCCGTATCAAAATAAGTGACACACTTTCCATTTCGGGACGTATCAAAATAAGTGACACATTTTGAAAACTTTCCTTATTTGGTAAAAATAGTGGGACTCATACCCACTAACTATCCCACTTTAATAAAGTGAGAATTACCCTTATATCATTACTTTTACTTTTTAAACTCGTTAATATCACTTTATTCAAGAAAAGCGGGACTCATTCTCTACTAACTATGTACTATAATATATTTTAACCTCTACTTTAATCTTTTACTTGAAAAATTGTGTAAGCCAATTTGTCTCACTTATTTTGATACAGAGGAAGTATTAAGAGTAATGGTAGGTGGTGTTTGTTTGCAGCTTAATGGAACCATTAAGCGCTGAATGCTTAATCATTCAGCATTCAGTGCGTTTGTGTTGGCGCATCTGAATGAAGTATATGCAGAATGAAACATCAAAAAACTGCTGAATCATTCTCCCTTAGAATGTATGCTGAATCATCAAGCATTCAAAATTCTTATAAATTTTTTTCTCACATTACAACAAATTTTATACAAAATCTCTTAATCATTCAGAGCGTTGAATCATTCAGTGCTTAATCATTTTGTTTTTTCTTTCAAACAACACCTTAGTCCTACCACTTAGTACTACTCATAGTTCTACTCATTAAATAAAAACATATATCAAAATCAAAGAATAATATTATGAGACATAATTAGTGGATTAGACATGTGATCATATCAAGTGGGTAGAACAAGACTAACTAATACCGTATTTTTCTCTTTAGATAAAAATACTACAATTAAAATTAAAATAAAAATAAAAATTAAAATAAAAATAAAAATACAAATAAAAATAAAAATTAAAATTAAAATTAAAATTAAAATTTAAATTAAAAGTTAAAATTAAAAATACCACATGTCATCCGATATTCCTATGTATTGAAAGGGATGTAGATGAATACACTTTAATTCAATACTAACAAACTATTATCAGCCGTCAATGTTTCCGTCATTTTTATGAATAGTAAATAAACAGAATTTTGAATCGTAAATGTATTACAAAGGTAATGAGAATACCTATCACCATTCATGATTAATTCTAAAACCCTACATCTACACTAGTAAAAATAAAATTTAAGAATTTTAACGTTATTTTAACACTATATGAAAAAATTTCAGAGGTTGCATGGACAACCTCATGCACTATACTAGGTCATCCCCTAATTAATAATATTAGAGGATCATATTACGGATTATACAATCTGAGTTGGGATTTGCCTCAAAACAAAGAGAGATTATTATGTTTAATCCAAAACAAAATACAAAAATGACAGGCTCTTAGGAGATTTTACCCAAGAATCACGAAAACACGCATCGTCACTTGCATGGTACAAGATAACAATGCATATTACATACATGTCCGGGACAAAAATATAAAATCACTCGACTACCAAAATTCTTATTCATACAAAAATTTATCAGTATTATGTTCGTCCACTTGATCGTATTTCGTATAACATTTTTCCATCTGTACTATATAGCAGCCGCCACCGTCGCCACCCCTCTTTTAAACCCGCCGCGGTCCCCCGCTACAAAACGCCGGGAACGGCCAAAATTAAATAAAAACTGGTTTACAATCACCGATCCCGGTCGCCCCACCATCTCGGCCCACGACTCTTCGGCTTCTCTCCCGCTTTTTTTGAAAGCGGCTGTGGCGTCCAGCCAGTGAATTTTCCACCCTTTCACGTCTCTCAACCGCTGAATTTTTCCAAGCTGCCGGCAAGCAAGTTTGCACGTGTTAATCTTTGTTTCATTAATAGCATCTTCTAATAATTTGGCGCGAGTTCTTTTATCGCCGTAATTTGAATATTCAGCATGAAAATAAGGATCAAATTCCGGTACTCCGATTGCTCGCCGGATTCCTTTTGAGTAATCGGAATTAGGGCTATACATTTTTCTAAGTTCTTCCACTATCCCGGAGTCAACCATCCGGTCAACGCGATCGGAAACGAACGGGTGTAACACCCGCATTGCCACGTCAATCCACAAAAAACAAACATCATAACGTGACCGGAATTCGTAGTTTTTATCATCAATCAATTCTTCAATGAAGGAGTTTGATCCACCGACGATGATCGGAAACTTACCTCTTCCAACGATTGATTGCATGGTGAGTGATGCGGCGGTGACAAAGTTTCCGGCGGTGAAATCTGCTGCCGGATCAACTATTCCGAGAAGATGGTGTGGAACGCCGTCACATTTGTCGGCTGTGATTTTGTTCGTAAGGATGTCTAAACCGTCATATACTTGAATTTTATCGGAGTTTATAATCTCGGCGGGAAACCGTGTGGCGAGATCGATTGAGAGTTTTGATTTTCCGGTGCCGGTGGCGCCCATAACCACCACAACTTTTTCCTTCTGTGGTCGGCACCGGAGCACCGGTAAGTCCATTCCGCCGGTGGGTATTTGTAATATAGATGGTTGAGCTTGTTGGCACATCATCATTGTAATCTTCATTGTTAGAATGGAATAAATTCTTTTTCTTTTTGTAATATGCGGCAACCTGAAAACGTGTGGCACAGGTTTAGCTATGAATCATTTGATGGTAGTTTTTTGAGTTGAGAGAAAGTGGCAAATAAATATGAGTTGAAATTTTGCATGATGGAGCAGACTCACTTGTATGTGATATTTATAGTGAAGAAAAAGTTTGATTTTGAATTGACAATTTATTTTCATGAAATTATAATGGTCCCACTTCATCACAGTCGAGCTATGGCTTGTTAAGAGGAGGAACACGTCTTCAATAGCCGAATGAATTGGAACGCATAGTCTTAGAGCACAAGGTGTTGGAATTATGTTAAAATTATATTAAATGCTTTTTACATCTTAATATGATTTTAACACTTATCTTAAAATTACACTCTCTGGTTTAATATGCATCCTATAACACCTCTTTAGGACCTACAAAAAATACTTTAAACCATTCACAATTTACATTACAAAAAAAAAAAAAAAAAAAAAATGGTTGACGAGGCGTTGTAGTGTAACATCCCAAAAATCAGTAGAAATTTAAAAAAAATTAAACCATTTAATAATAAAATTTCCCAAAGTACAAGTAAACATACACTGAGTGAATAATAACACAATAAACATACACATACAAAACAATTCATGCTACATACATGATCCTTAAAGACTCTACTCATTTCTTGTTATTAGTCCTTTATTAAATCTCGTTAGGTTCGCTGTGGTACTGTGACGATACTTGACGCGTGCCTCTGCTCTCTGTTGGAATTATGTGCACAATTAGTCAACCTATGGTGATATATCCATGCCTACGAAACACTTAAGGGTCACCACGATGAGTGCATGTAATACGAGTAATATATGTAATGATACTTGGATGAGGAACGATTCATAATAGTCATTATGAATTAGTTAAGTATTAAGTTAAGTTTAACTTATTACTAGATTAGTTTAACTAACTAATTAATACAAGTATTTGTACATTTACTAGTTGAGTAAATATACAATGTGTTAATTATAGATTATACATAATATGATTTAAAGCTATTAAATCATATAGTGTTTGGATAATATTATTGTGTAAATTATATAAAGGTTATTATATAATTAATTATTAAAAGTATAAATACAAGCATATATATTTCGTGTATTATATATATCGAAATATATTAGTGTGTTAATACTAGACATTTAATAATAAAGTGCAACAATAATAACTAGATAAACTATGAGGGTTGAATGTGTAAAGGAATAAGTTTAATCAAGAATTTAATCTTAATTAAACTAGAATGACTTAAATGAAACTTATTATATTATAAATAGAAGGCTTAAAGTTTCATTTAAACAAAATCTTTTGCTTCCTTGCTTCCCAAGAAAATTCCCCTCCTCCCTCCTTGGAATTTCGGCCGAACCCCAACACAAGAACACAAGCCTTGCGTTCTTCGTGTTCTTCGTTCGTTTTTCGTGTTCTTCTAGTCTTGAAGTACAAGAATCGTTACAAGTGATCAACTAAATGATCGCTCGTCGTGTTCATTATCAGTGGACTTTCTTAAGCAGTTGAGGTATGATTTGGAAAACCCTTTTTCCCTCTTCTCCCCTTGTTCGAAGTCGAACCAAGAACCCTAGGGTTCTTGGTTAGTTCGACGAACACACACACGTATGTGTGTATGTTCGAGTTTTTCGTACAAGGCTTCTTTCTTGTTAATCTAGTTTAGATTTCCAACATCTCATAATCCTTTAGGGTTTAAGGATTAAGTTTAATCTCAGTTCCGCTTTTAGGGATTAAACTAGCTAGTTGGTTTAACCGGCAAGAACAACTTCATGTTCTTGTCAGTATGGTTCGAACCAAGTGAACTAGGTGGTCTACCCAATGGGTTGAACAATATTATGAAACCCTACACTCTCGCGCTCGTCACAACACCCTCTTTCAACACCCTCTTTCAACACCCTCTCTAGGTGCCCCGCAGTACCACGCTAGAGTCGTGAAGTGTGCTTGGCTTACTCTAGGAAGAGTTGGCTATTTATTAATCTCATATATAATTAGTTGGTTTTATTAACGTGTTGACTCGTTACAACATGTACTCATATAAAACCAAACACCTCAACATATATCATCTCATAGATATAAAAACACATAACACATCTCATATGCATATCAACTCATAAATCAGTCTCCTATACACATACCAATCACATAATGATATGGTACTCAGGTTGGTTACTCAGTATCCATACATCAGTTTAGAATACTAGTAAAATAAAGCCCATATATTACAGATCATCACATAATCAAAGCTCAGTTCAATCAACAACAGTTCATGACATTGAGAAAAAATATATGAATCGAATGTAAGTGCAGGTTTATAATGAGATTATAACACCCCGAGACCCGGCCTAGTATTTTATTACATTCAGTAAGTTATATTTTATTGTTTATTTTGTAACACCACGATTTAAGAGCCAATTTTTTAAATACATAACGGAAGAAATCTAACAAAAACATAAGTAAAAAATATTACAAGTCATAAAAATTGTTTACATATTATCCAAATATTAAAACATTCCACGGTGTTACTAAAACAAGGTTCGACTTGGTTTACAAAATCAGAGTACGGTCAGACTTTCAAAATCTTACTCTAGTCACCCCTAACCAAAACAACCCGAAAAGAGTCAACAAATGACGTATTAGCACAAAGCTAAGAGAATAGAAATAACCTTCAATTTGTATAACCACAATAAATTAGAAACATTGAGAAATCATTCTTGCAACCCTTCCAAAATTCCAAAAGCAAGTGGACGTTATGAGAGGACCGGCGGTCTAGCGCAGAACCTTCAACGGTTGTCGGCCTAACAACATATTACCGATAACCCTTTACTATTGGCACGGTAAACCCTCTTTACGTAACACATACGTAAGGAGTCCGAGTACCGTATCCAATAGTAACAAAGGCCAATCAAACCCACTATAGTTGACCTCTAAAAAACATTTGCACATACTACAATTAACATTCCGCAGTTAAAAGCATCTCTGATAATCAATAAATGTAAAAAAAATGCATTTTCCCATGATCAGCCAAAGATAGCAACTCTGTCAAAGATAGCAACTCTGTCTAAGATAGCGCTCTATCTTTAAAAGATAACGCCTCTATCCAAAGATAGCTCCTCTATCATTAAAAGGTAGCGCCTCTATCTTTAAAAAGAGAGTGGTGCTAATTCGAGCTTCTATTTGATTTTTCCCAAATCCACCAAAGATAGCGCTCTATCTCCTGCAGACTTGTAAAAATCATGCAATATTTCATGTCACTCTACCATTCCATAGTTTTTTCAAATTACACAAGAAGGAAGATTAAATCCACTCACCTAGGCTTGTAAACAAACCGAAAGAACACGAACGGTGCCTTGTTCATGTTCGTTTGTTAAGGAAAAAATGTGTTCGTGAACGCTTCACGGACACTTATTGATATTGGCAGATTTATACATATATTTATCTGTCAATATTCCTCTTTTTGTGTATATTTATTGATTATAATATGATGCTATCACTCAAAAATAGTCTCCATTGTATTTTTAAGGCTATAGAAGAAAAAGTAACAAAAACGGGTCAAAACGACACTAGAAAATGAAGATACCCAGTATCTGAAGATATAGCGCCGCTATCTATGTCGTTATCCGTGTCGCTTCGGATCAAGTCGCTATTTCGGACCTTTGTTCGTAAGTAAAACTGAAGATAGCTACGCGATTTTACGCGGGTTTCACTTTAGCGACGCGATTTTGGACGTTAGCGACGCAATTTCAAGTGGTCTGACTTTAAGCGAATATGCAGATCTGGATTAGGGAATTTTGACCTAATTGAAGTGGCAACCGAAAAAGTACCCTAGGAGCTCTCAACCATCAAGATTCAAGACATTGGTATTTATTGTCTTTATTCGAACTATGTTTATGTCTATGATTTCTTACGTTTGTTTGATGATTATTAGCATGTCTATGTGCTAATAAATCTTATATTCGCTATGATTAGATGAAGTTTAGGTTTTAGGTTTGGATATTTTTAGTATTTATTATGATTGTTTGAACACTTATGTTTTTAAGAAAGAACCTTTTTGTTAAACTTTTACCTTCGCATTATGTAATCTGTTTATTGCTTGACTAACTAAATATTGACAGCACTGAATTGATCTAGTAATTTCCCTGAATTTTCATATCATTTGACGTGGTCAGCGACTCACTAGAAATATGGGTCTGAGATTAGATACTGATAACCTAGGTAAAACTTAAAGTCTAATCTGTAGAGAAGAAATTCATAGGATTAGACGGTCTCAGAAAGCCGGACCTAGTTAAGAATTATAAGCCGGAGTGTGACTTTAAATAGGTTTCTTAGAGAAGAAATTCCTAGAGACCACATTAGAGACATTGTAAGGATTTGAGAGAAATTTAGCTATATATATTACATACTTTCACTCATTTTACACACACAATTAATCCATTTTACTCTCTACAAACTCCAATCTTCATACCTCTCTACTTACAATGGATCCACACAACAACTCTCCACAAACACCCAACCAACCTTCACAACAAAATATACCACCGACCCTAGGATTTGCAGGCTTCGACCAATATGTCAACATCCTAAAATTCGGTGTTGTCCCACCTCCACCTCCACCTCCACAATATTATCCACAAACCGCACCTCAATATCACCCTCAATTTCAACAACCCCAATATTCACAAAATGTATCTCAATATGCACCCACAGGCCAATATTTTCAACAACAAGAAATTCATCAACAAACCCAACCACAAGAACCACAAGCGGGGGGGAGCAAGCGAAAGGGGAGAGGGAAAGGGAAAGGGAAAAGGAAAGAAAAAGAAGTTGTTGAAGAAGTTGGGGAAGAAGATGTGGAAGAAGACACACAACTTCCATGGACGGAAAAGGAGGAACTTGCGTTGTGCCGAGCTTGGTGTGGCACTTCTAAAAACGAGAAGGACGGGAATGACATGAGAATTAAAAGCTATTGGGAAGATATTCTTTCTAAATTTCATAGCTTCATGAGAGTCCCACCATACCGAAAATACAATAGTCTTAGTAGCAAGTGGCGTGACATAAACAACAAGGTTACAAAATTTAATGGTATATACAACAAACTCTCGTCGGAAAGAAGTAGCGGAATGGCCGAGTTTGATGTTTTGGAGGCTGCCAAGAAACAATACAAAGTTGAAAAAAAGGGCCATAATTTTGAGCTAGATCGACATTGGTTGATTTTAAAAGAGGATCCAAAATGGATCGGCACAATTACTAAAGATCAACAACAATCGAACTGCTCAAAAAGTTCACAATCGGTTGACGTTTCTGATGGTCGTTCTCGTGTCGACCTTAATGCAGGGGACGATGAATTTCCAAATGACCTATTCGACAACGTTGATGAAACTCCAACTCCTCTTCAACGATCAATTGGAAGAGACAAGGCTAAACGAGCGGGTAGGCATGCGGTGGAAAAGGATGCGAAGAGCAAGCATAGGGAAGAAATTCAAAAACGATTAAACGACCACTTTGAGGCAACGAAAGAGCGCGTAGAGATGCGTCGTCTACAAGTTCAAATGGAGAAGGAGAAAGATGAAAGAGATAGGGCGCTTGCAACCGAACAAAGAATGATCAATAATTTGAATATTTTGAGTATGCAACCACCGCCAGGCTTGCCGCAAGAAGATCTTCATCATTTCCTAGCTGCGAAGGAAAGAGCCCGAAAAGCGATGAGCGATTTAGGATTGTAGTTTTTATATTTTAAGTATTTTTAATTTTAAGTATCGTTATTTTTCATTTTAAGTATTTGTATTTTTAATTTTAAGTATTTGTATTTTTAATTTAATGTATTGTTATTTTAATTTTAATGGAAGTTTAATATTATGTTTAAAAATAAATGGAAAAGAAATGATGAGATGGAAAATAAAATGGTGTGGTGTGGTGTGGTGGGTATTTCCACCAAATGATGTGGTGTGGTGGTGGTGTGGTTGCTTAGGTGGCGGTGATGTGACAAAAAATATGGGTACCACATGTGGTACCCATACCTAGTAGCCTTAGGTGATAGTTAGTGGTAGGGTCATTGATAATACTTTTAATTAAAATATAAGGTTGGGTAGGAGAGAGAAAGATACTTAGTGGATATTAGTGGTGAGGTTTTTAGTAATAATACTTTTTTATTGTATAGAGCCCATCAAATATGAGAAATGAGAAGTTTTTTGTGGGACAAAAATTTAGAGTGAAGTGAGAAGTTTTTTGTAGGACGGAGGGAGTATTATGTAATTATATAAAAAATATTTGTATTTTCATTAATAAAGAGTAGGTTGGTTATTCATAGATTTTAAAGATCCTCGTAGACGTCTTAACACCTTAATGACAACGCTAAGCCGCTAAGGACTGTATTTCTCATTTTTCGTTAAAAAGATTATTCATTTTGATATGTTACCTAACCCGTGAAACGTTAAAGGAAGTCCTTGATTTTTATAAAGTTCGGAGGAACAAATTGCAGCCCTTGGATCAATTAATCCCAAAATCATCACCACCAGAATAACATGTGATTCACACATCAACACCACCACCCCATGTGTATTAAATCACATGTGATTTACACCGCCGACCACCTCATTTGTATTAAAACACATGTGATTCAACACGACCGACCACCATCACCAACCTTTGTCGGCCACCGTCTCAAACACCGGTAACCCCTCGCCACTGTCGGCTGCTTGCAATCACATGTGATTGCGTATCCAATCATATGTGATTCGTATCCAATCACATGTGATTGCGCCGGCCGGAGGCGGCGATGACGGGCGGCGGCGACGACCGGTGGCGGCGGTGGTCGGCGGTCGGAGGTGGTCTCCAGTGGTGGTGGCCGGCGGTGGTGGTTATATATTGAATCACATGTGAATTGACGATGATGGTGATTGTTTATTAAATTATATGAAAAACTCGCTTTCATTTAAAGATTTAAATAAGACTCCCGATTGAAAATCAAGAATGGTACGGGTTCGGTTACCCTCTCATTTATCCAAAAACGTTAATACCACATTTTTAAAACATGAATTCCCCACATTCGCCAAATTATAATTACACGGCATCTCGGTGTCAGAGCCTTGGCTCGACCGGTCATTGCAACCCAATCAATCTACTCAATTAATAAAACGTAAATGTTATGCAACAAGAAAGGATTTTATTGATAAAGCTCAAACCTCAACAAAACAAATATTCAACACCCGATCATCGAGACATCACCCCGACAGCCGAACGGGTTTGGTTTGTCTCATCGTTCACAATTCAATTAATAATAACATTATGATATCATAAGCGATTAACAAATTACAAAATACAACAAGTATCAAAACATCAACCCGAACGCAGCTCGGGTCAATCCCGTTCCTCTCAAACCTTACACAAACTCTGTTAATCGCGAAAAAGAAACAAGAAAAAGAAAAAGAAAATGAAAAGGATCAAGGTATACCGAAAACAACCACGAGATCACCACCCAACATCACTCAATCACAGTTCGGTTCTGGCTCGGCGTCGGCAACCAGAAGCTGGTGATAATGATTCGGCTCGATCATAATGGGGAAACGCATTTCTCGCACCCGAAACCAAACCCACCCGAACATCCCTTGCTTGGCTCGGAGTTCACCACCAACGACCAACCACTTTCTCGGTCTCTGCTCGATTTACTCGTCCGCGCACACAACTGATTGGCGATCCCTTCGGCTTGGGCTTCGGCCGCCTTGGCCCGACCCAGGAGACTCAGACTTGATATGAACCACAACTAAAGCTCTCTGGATTTCTAAACGACTTACTAATTATTAATTACACATGCGATTGAGATTATAACTAATGTCATCCTACATCAACAATATGTTTACTTCACTGTGATTTTCTAGTTAAGTATTTATTGAACTTTTAACCTTAATTTGACTTAATTAGATTAAGATGATACCTAAGGGAGACTGATGAGCCCTTTACGATACTAAAATTGTGTTTCTTCTTCTTCTTCCTCCTCCTCCTCGTCTTCATCTTCGTCCTCTTCTTCCTCTTCTTCCTCTTCTCCCTCTTCTTCTTCTTCTTCTTCTTCTTCTTCTTCTTCTTCTTCTTCTTCTTCTTCTTCTTCTTCTTCTTCTTCTTCCTCTTCCTCTTCCTCTTCCTCTTCCTCTTCCTCTTCCTCTTCCTCTTCCTCTTCCTCTTCCTCTTCCTCTTCCTCTTCCTCTTCCTCTTCCTCTTCCTCTTCCTCTTCCTCTTCCTCTTCCTCTTCCTCTTCCTCTTCCTCTTCCTCTTCCTCTTCCTCTTCCTCTTCTTCTTCTTGTTAGGGTAGAAAACTCGGTCAAACCTATTACTTTGTGAATCTGATGAACAAAGGAATATATAAGTTTAACTTATATAAATAATCTTAGTGAAACTCGTCTCATACTGAGTTGGTCGGTATCTGGTCATACTGAGTTGGTCAGTATGAGGTGATACCGAGTTCACGGACCGAGCTCCACATAGCGAGTTGGTCGGTATAGTTCAGTCTCATACCGAGTTGGTCGGTATAGCTCAGTCTCATACTGAGTACACGGACCGACCAGTCCGTGAATGGTGCATTCCTTATTTGAGTAATGAATCAAATCCCTTTAATCAAGGGATGCACTTATTAGAATTGGGAGTTACATATAGAATAGGGTTAATTGTAAAACCTCTATACATTATAAATAGAGGTTTAGTCTTTAGTTGTTAAGTATCCTTTTGGATCCCGGTTGATCATTTGTGTGGATCACCGGTAACCCAATTCTAAATGTAACACTTTGTGGAGTGTTCTTGGTTATTCCGCAACCAAGAACACATTTTATACGTTTGTGCTTAATAAGAATAATCGTATGACGTATATGATCTTGTCTTTACCGATTTTATTAACAATATATGGGTGGTTGGGTCCTACAATTGGTATCAGAGCGGTTCAAAGTTATCTACAACTTTGATGATCATATAACCCTATATATTGTTGAAGATCAAGTCTTTTCATAAAGAAGAACAATGCAGAATTTTCGTCATATTCTGCGCACGGGTAGAAGAAATGCCGGATCTCCTTCGTTAATGGTCGAATCTGTGTGAAATTTGAACAGGAGGTTCTCAACACACAGAAACCCAGTCTGACCGTTCAGAATTGCAATTCGAGTTTCTGGTAGAGAGATATGTATGGCGCAAAAAGTCAGATTCTATGCTTTTTATTCCAAACTTTTTGGGCAGCCATGGTAGAAAAATCAAATCTCCTTCTTCAAACATCGAATGAGCGTGAAATTGTAACTGCAGGTTCACCATAATGTGTTTAATGTTTTCACCGTTCAGATCTTCAAAAGGAATCGTTAATTAAGAGATATATATTTTTGAAGATTTTTTGACGAATATTTATGGTATGTTTTTAATTCTGCGCAACTGTGATAAAACGGCTATTATATCTTTTGTAACCGTGAATCTTCATGAATTTTGGATATGATATCCATAACACATACATTTACTCGGTATCAAAATTTCAGACTGATCAGGAACATATATTGAGAGGTACATATTTTCAAAGTTGCTGGTTTTCTGATACTGAGTGTCTCATACTGAGTGGTCAGTATGAGACTGTTGTGATCGTTTCAACCGTTGGATCCTTATGATTTTTGGATATGATGTTGAAGACATGTATAGGTATGATGTGTAAAAAATTCATAATGATCAGAAGATTCTACATGGAGATATGATTTTTTGAAGTTGCTGCAAAAGTAGAGAAACGAAATTCTGAAAGCTGAATTTTACAAGTGAGTATGTTTCACATGTTTTTCTCTTTATAATCATATAAAGTCATCTTAAACTGAGGAAATCCATAAGTTGATTGATTCTTTGGTGGGGTTTCAAGTCAAAGATAAAATATACCGAACGGTTTAATGTGAAAGTATATGATTCAGGGGGAGAAAAACTCAATGCGATATATATTTTCTCTTAATATGAAGCTAAAGTTCTTGAAGCTAAAGTGTTCATACTAAGTTATTCAAGGGGGTACATGTCACATATTATTTTACAATCATTTGAATCGTTTCAAACTGAGGAAATCTACTAGTTGAATGATTCTTGGGATATGTTTCATTTCAACTCAAATATACTGGACAGTTTAAGGACGAGTCAATGATTGTGGGGGAGAAAAGTTAATGTGACATATATTTTCTTGAAGTACTTAGTGAATAAAGAATATGAAAAGATCTCAAAAAGAAGACCATACAAGACAAGATCGTTATTATTTATTAGGTTAAACATATTCATTTGTTATCATCAGATAGGGGGAGATTGTTAGGGTAGAAAACCCGGTCAAACCTATTACTTTGTGAATCTGATGAACAAAGGAATATATAAGTTTAACTTATATAAATAATCTTAGTGAAACTCGTCTCATACTGAGTTGGTCGGTATCTGGTCATACTGAGTTGGTCAGTATGAGGTGATACCGAGTTCACGGACCGAGCTCCACATAGCGAGTTGGTCGGTATAGTTCAGTCTCATACCGAGTTGGTCGGTATAGCTCAGTCTCATACTGAGTACACGGACCGACCAGTCCGTGAATGGTGCATTCCTTATTTGAGTAATGAATCAAATCCCTTTAATCAAGGGATGCACTTATTAGAATTGGGAGTTACATATAGAATAGGGTTAATTGTAAAACCTCTATACATTATAAATAGAGGTTTAGTCTTTAGTTGTTAAGTATCCTTTTGGATCCCGGTTGATCATTTGTGTGGATCACCGGTAACCCAATTCTAAATGTAACACTTTGTGGAGTGTTCTTGGTTATTCCGCAACCAAGAACACATTTTATACGTTTGTGCTTAATAAGAATAATCGTATGACGTATATGATCTTGTCTTTACCGATTTTATTAACAATATATGGGTGGTTGGGTCCTACAATTGGTATCAGAGCGGTTCAAAGTTATCTACAACTTTGATGATCATATAACCCTATATATTGTTGAAGATCAAGTCTTTTCATAAAGAAGAACAATGCAGAATTTTCGTCATATTCTGCGCACGGGTAGAAGAAATGCCGGATCTCCTTCGTTAATGGTCGAATCTGTGTGAAATTTGAACAGGAGGTTCTCAACACACAGAAACCCAGTCTGACCGTTCAGAATTGCAATTCGAGTTTCTGGTAGAGAGATATGTATGGCGCAAAAAGTCAGATTCTATGCTTTTTATTCCAAACTTTTTGGGCAGCCATGGTAGAAAAATCAAATCTCCTTCTTCAAACATCGAATGAGCGTGAAATTGTAACTGCAGGTTCACCATAATGTGTTTAATGTTTTCACCGTTCAGATCTTCAAAAGGAATCGTTAATTAAGAGATATATATTTTTGAAGATTTTTTGACGAATATTTATGGTATGTTTTTAATTCTGCGCAACTGTGATAAAACGGCTATTATATCTTTTGTAACCGTGAATCTTCATGAATTTTGGATATGATATCCATAACACATACATTTACTCGGTATCAAAATTTCAGACTGATCAGGAACATATATTGAGAGGTACATATTTTCAAAGTTGCTGGTTTTCTGATACTGAGTGTCTCATACTGAGTGGTCAGTATGAGACTGTTGTGATCGTTTCAACCGTTGGATCCTTATGATTTTTGGATATGATGTTGAAGACATGTATAGGTATGATGTGTAAAAAATTCATAATGATCAGAAGATTCTACATGGAGATATGATTTTTTGAAGTTGCTGCAAAAGTAGAGAAACGAAATTCTGAAAGCTGAATTTTACAAGTGAGTATGTTTCACATGTTTTTCTCTTTATAATCATATAAAGTCATCTTAAACTGAGGAAATCCATAAGTTGATTGATTCTTTGGTGGGGTTTCAAGTCAAAGATAAAATATACCGAACGGTTTAATGTGAAAGTATATGATTCAGGGGGAGAAAAACTCAATGCGATATATATTTTCTCTTAATATGAAGCTAAAGTTCTTGAAGCTAAAGTGTTCATACTAAGTTATTCAAGGGGGTACATGTCACATATTATTTTACAATCATTTGAATCGTTTCAAACTGAGGAAATCTACTAGTTGAATGATTCTTGGGATATGTTTCATTTCAACTCAAATATACTGGACAGTTTAAGGACGAGTCAATGATTGTGGGGGAGAAAAGTTAATGTGACATATATTTTCTTGAAGTACTTAGTGAATAAAGAATATGAAAAGATCTCAAAAAGAAGACCATACAAGACAAGATCGTTATTATTTATTAGGTTAAACATATTCATTTGTTATCATCAGATAGGGGGAGATTGTTAGGGTAGAAAACCCGGTCAAACCTATTACTTTGTGAATCTGATGAACAAAGGAATATATAAGTTTAACTTATATAAATAATCTTAGTGAAACTCGTCTCATACTGAGTTGGTCGGTATCTGGTCATACTGAGTTGGTCAGTATGAGGTGATACCGAGTTCACGGACCGAGCTCCACATAGCGAGTTGGTCGGTATAGTTCAGTCTCATACCGAGTTGGTCGGTATAGCTCAGTCTCATACTGAGTACACGGACCGACCAGTCCGTGAATGGTGCATTCCTTATTTGAGTAATGAATCAAATCCCTTTAATCAAGGGATGCACTTATTAGAATTGGGAGTTACATATAGAATAGGGTTAATTGTAAAACCTCTATACATTATAAATAGAGGTTTAGTCTTTAGTTGTTAAGTATCCTTTTGGATCCCGGTTGATCATTTGTGTGGATCACCGGTAACCCAATTCTAAATGTAACACTTTGTGGAGTGTTCTTGGTTATTCCGCAACCAAGAACACATTTTATACGTTTGTGCTTAATAAGAATAATCGTATGACGTATATGATCTTGTCTTTACCGATTTTATTAACAATATATGGGTGGTTGGGTCCTACAATTGGTATCAGAGCGGTTCAAAGTTATCTACAACTTTGATGATCATATAACCCTATATATTGTTGAAGATCAAGTCTTTTCATAAAGAAGAACAATGCAGAATTTTCGTCATATTCTGCGCACGGGTAGAAGAAATGCCGGATCTCCTTCGTTAATGGTCGAATCTGTGTGAAATTTGAACAGGAGGTTCTCAACACACAGAAACCCAGTCTGACCGTTCAGAATTGCAATTCGAGTTTCTGGTAGAGAGATATGTATGGCGCAAAAAGTCAGATTTTATGCTTTTTATTCCAAACTTTTTGGGCAGCCATGGTAGAAAAATCAAATCTCCTTCTTTAAACATCGAATGAGCGTGAAATTGTAACTGCAGGTTCACCATAATGTGTTTAATGTTTTCACCGTTCAGATCTTCAAAAGGAATCGTTAATTAAGAGATATATATTTTTGAAGATTTTTTGACGAATATTTATGGTATGTTTTTAATTCTGCGCAACTGTGATAAAACGGCTATTATATCTTTTGTAACCGTGAATCTTCATGAATTTTGGATATGATATCCATAACACATACATTTACTCGGTATCAAAATTTCAGACTGATCAGGAACATATATTGAGAGGTACATATTTTCAAAGTTGCTGGTTTTCTGATACTGAGTGTCTCATACTGAGTGGTCAGTATGAGACTGTTGTGATCGTTTCAACCGTTGGATCCTTATGATTTTTGGATATGATGTTGAAGACATGTATAGGTATGATGTGTAAAAAATTCATAATGATCAGAAGATTCTACATGGAGATATGATTTTTTGAAGTTGCTGCAAAAGTAGAGAAACGAAATTCTGAAAGCTGAATTTTACAAGTGAGTATGTTTCACATGTTTTTCTCTTTATAATCATATAAAGTCATCTTAAACTGAGGAAATCCATAAGTTGATTGATTCTTTGGTGGGGTTTCAAGTCAAAGATAAAATATACCGAACGGTTTAATGTGAAAGTATATGATTCAGGGGGAGAAAAACTCAATGCGATATATATTTTCTCTTAATATGAAGCTAAAGTTCTTGAAGCTAAAGTGTTCATACTAAGTTATTCAAGGGGGTACATGTCACATATTATTTTACAATCATTTGAATCGTTTCAAACTGAGGAAATCTACTAGTTGAATGATTCTTGGGATATGTTTCATTTCAACTCAAATATACTGGACAGTTTAAGGACGAGTCAATGATTGTGGGGGAGAAAAGTTAATGTGACATATATTTTCTTGAAGTACTTAGTGAATAAAGAATATGAAAAGATCTCAAAAAGAAGACCATACAAGACAAGATCGTTATTATTTATTAGGTTAAACATATTCATTTGTTATCATCAGATAGGGGGAGATTGTTAGGGTAGAAAACCCGGTCAAACCTATTACTTTGTGAATCTGATGAACAAAGGAATATATAAGTTTAACTTATATAAATAATCTTAGTGAAACTCGTCTCATACTGAGTTGGTCGGTATCTGGTCATACTGAGTTGGTCAGTATGAGGTGATACCGAGTTCACGGACCGAGCTCCACATAGCGAGTTGGTCGGTATAGTTCAGTCTCATACCGAGTTGGTCGGTATAGCTCAGTCTCATACTGAGTACACGGACCGACCAGTCCGTGAATGGTGCATTCCTTATTTGAGTAATGAATCAAATCCCTTTAATCAAGGGATGCACTTATTAGAATTGGGAGTTACATATAGAATAGGGTTAATTGTAAAACCTCTATACATTATAAATAGAGGTTTAGTCTTTAGTTGTTAAGTATCCTTTTGGATCCCGGTTGATCATTTGTGTGGATCACCGGTAACCCAATTCTAAATGTAACACTTTGTGGAGTGTTCTTGGTTATTCCGCAACCAAGAACACATTTTATACGTTTGTGCTTAATAAGAATAATCGTATGACGTATATGATCTTGTCTTTACCGATTTTATTAACAATATATGGGTGGTTGGGTCCTACACTTCTTCTTCTTCTTCTTCTTCTTCTTCTTCTTCTTCTTCTTCTTCTTCTTCTTCTTCTTCTTCTTCTTCTTCTTCTTCTTCTTCTTCTTCTTCTTCTTCTTCTTCTTCTTCTTCTTCTTCTTCTTCTTCTTCTTCTTCTTCTTCTTCTTCTTCTTCTTCTTCTTCTTCTTCTTCTTCTTCTTCTTCTTCTTCTTCTTCTTCTTCTTCTTCTTCTTCTTCTTCTTCTTCTTCTTCTTCTTCTTCTTCTTCTTCTTCTTCTTCTTCTTCTTCTTCTTCTTCTTCTTCTTCTTCTTCTTCTTCTTCTTCTTCTTCTTCTTCTTCTTCTTCTTCTTCTTCTTTTGTTTTTGTTGCTGTGTGTGTGGGGGATGGGTTCGTTGATAACATACATTCAACACAGTGGCGGATGCAGGAAAAAAAAATTGAGGGGTGTCACCAGTTGCATATTTTTTCCTCAGTGGTGTCACCTGGACTAACAAAAATATCATTATGTTAACACTATTTGAAAAAAAATTAGAGGCTCTGTACACCATACTAGGTACTCCCTGATTAAATACCATTTGTCCATGAAGTCTGTTGGGTCGCTGAAAAGCATCCCCACTGAAGGAGATTTAATGAAGACAAAAAGGCAAATAGTTAGAACACAATCTGAGGATCAGTTTCTCAGATTGTGGGTAACTGAATTTGATCTGTTCGGATTTCAGTTATCCGGCTACACTATCTGATCACAATCTGAAACAACGATCGGTTACCCGTGCAGAATTAGATACTGATCAACCGCTCAGATAGTTGTAGCAGGTTCAATGCGTACTTGACAATAAATCCGAGCCTTGAGGAAAAATACCTATCTAAGCAAAACTCTTACTGAAGGTCACTGAAGCTGACTGCCATCTGAAGGAGCATGAGTATCCGAAGACTCATGGCGATCTAAAGCGTACAAAGGCCAGAAGTTTCAGTGTCACAAAATGACACAAGTAAAGCACAAGTTTGTGTATTGTCGACAAAGGGAATCCTATGCAAATCTTCTAGAAGATATTGGCGATCACAAGACGACAAAAAGTACTGTCAGAATTCCATTAGTAGTGCTCGTCGCATGAAATATATCTCCACCAATGGAATTCTTACACGTGGATTCGATCATTCATTCCTTTGTCATCACGTTTCCCAATACTATAAATTGAGGACTTAACGAACGAATTCCGTATGCACCCAACAAGTTCATACGGTGCTAAAATTTCCTCAGACATTATCTTTTGAGCAGAGTGTGAACAACCAGTGATACCTTTGTTACTTGATCATTTGTTGATCATAAGGTGTCTGGTCTTGTGCTTGATCATTTGTTGATCTGAACTTGTTTTGGATAGTATCTGTTATTGTCTATTTCCTACAAGTAGTTAATTAGAATTTTGTTCTTAGCTATTCCGCAAACTACTTGTAGCTTTGTTTATCATTATTGATTAATAAAGAAATGTTTAAAAAGTGTTGAGTGTTTCCATAATTTTATTTGGTTAGTGAAAGTGTATAAGTATACCTAGTCACTTATCACGGGACTAACAACTGGTATCAGAGCGGAACAATTAATTCATAATTGTTGATCTGCATACTTACCGATCAAAATGAGTGAAAAGTTATCGCAAATGAACCTTGGTTCAAAGACAAATGCCGCTATTTTTACCGATGATGATTTTGGTATGTGGAAAATACGTTTTCTGGGATTTGTCGAACATCAAAATGATATGGGACCAGATATTCTTATCAATGGTCCACACACTCCAAAAATGTTCGTTCCAAGTACAACTATCTCAAAGAAAAAGAAGAAGGAAGGAGATGATAAAGACGAAGAAGAAGAAGATCTTTTTGACGTTGAAGAACCTAAACCCAAAGATCAATGGACAGAGGCGGATAAAAAGATAACTGGTTTGGATGCTGAAATCTGATTCCTCCTTCAAACTTCCCTCCCAAATCACATTCTTATCACAGTAAAAGAATGCAGAACTGCTAAAGAGATATGAGATATTTTGATAACATCCTATGAAGGAACCGATGAAGTTAAAGCCAGCAAGAAAGCTAAGTTGAATAAAAAATATGAAGCTTTCAAGGTTATCAGAGTGTGAATCACTCAACAAGTCATACATAAGATTCATCATTCTGAAAAACGAGTTAAGGGAGTTTGGAATCAACAAGGAGGTTCAGGAACTGATGTATAAGTTCTTGGAAATTCTTCCAAAAGATTGGGCTGTCATGTCTACAGTGCTGAGAACTTCTGGTCAGATGAAAGATATGAACAGGAGCAGTCTATACAGCACGTTAATGAACTTTGAAAATGAAAATAAAATGTATGATGATCTGAATGAGGCCCCCACTTCCACCGCAGTACCGCAGTCATCACAAGCTCCTCCTCTCGAAGGGCTCAAAAAGCCAAAGTAGGAGGTGTTGTTGATCCAAATGATGCTGATGACGAAAAATTTGAAGATGCTGAGGATAACAGTCTAGAAGAACATGAATCAAACTCAGCAGGATATGAAAGTAATGATATAAAGGATCTATCTGAAAGTATGGCTTTACTTGCAACAAGATACAAAAGATTTCTAAATCGAAACAGGGCAGGAGGTCGAAATGAAAAAGAAGAAATAGTTTGTTACAAATGTGGAAGAACTGGTCATGTGAAAGCCGATTGTAGAGTCAAGGAAAGTTCAGCACCTGAAAAATCAAACTCAAACTCTTCATCTAACTATAAGAAGAAATATGAAGACACCGAAAAGAAATACCAAAATTTAAAAGCTCAGATTGCAAAGGCTGAGAAAGATGCAAAAACCTTTATGGCGAAAGCTGAAACATGGGTAAGTGACTCAGAATCAAGTGATGAAGAAATAATCAATGTTAAATGGTTATTTACTACAATAAAAGAAGAATATGTAGTTTTACTAGAAGATTACAAAGTCTTCACATGTCTAATGGCCAAAACTGAAGAATTTGAAATACCGCAATCATCTATTGATTCTCAAGAATCTGAGTTGCTAGAAACTTCCTCCTGAAAGAAATGGGATGATGAAACTCTAAAAAGAGTAAGAAAATTTAGTAAAGTTTCTGATGAAGAAAAGTTATCTCTATTTAAAGTGCTTACTCGAAACTTAGTATGTGCTCATAATAGACATGCTGAGTCAAAAATTACTTTAACAAAAGTGACCCAAGAGCTAGAAAAACTTAAGCAAGAGTCTATTCAATTAAAAGATTCAAAACTCAAGATTGCCGAGCTTCAGATGATCAACAAGACTCTAAGAACACAAAATGTAGAACTAATAAAGAAGAGTGAGACTCTCAAGAAAATTTGTGACTCTTGGTCTAAGTCTTCTAATCTCTCAAAACAAGTTCTAGAAGAACAAGTTCAAGCTAAAGTTCAGGCAATCCTTGGAGGAAATTACAAGACCGCCGTAGTTCTTCCTGAAGCATACAAGCTAAACCCAAACACATAGAAATCCAATGTTTGGACCACCAAAAGATTATACTTCTAAATCAAATGTCTCTAATCCCAAAGAAAATTTCTTTGTTAAAGAATCCGAATCACCTTCAGATACTTACAATATTAAAGCGTCCTCAAATACCCAAAATACTGAATCTGAAGAAAGGTCCTTGAATATCCAAAACATAGAAACCGAAGAAAAATTATCAGATACCCAAAAAGATAAAACACCTCAATACACAGAAACCGAAGAAAGGATCGTTTCCTCTGAATCCAAACCTGAAGATCCCACAATTGAAAATCCTTTGTCACTAAGATAAATGAACCAAAGGTGAAGAATAAAGGAGTCAATGTCACCAAACCAATCAAAACAATAAATCAAACTTCCAAAGAAAAATCTCAAAATTCAAAAATTCAATCTGACTCAAAATCCAAATACTCACTTACTCAGGTTTGCAAAAGTAAATGTTATCACTGTGGTGCTAAAAGTCATGAAGCAAAAGATTGCCCAAATCAAATCTACAAGAAGGTAATAGTTTCAAGATCTGAAAGTCCATCAGATACACGAAAACAAGACGTAGCTACTGAGCATTCAATAACAAAAAAGGAGGTTGAATTGGAAGACACCAAGAACCCTTCGGTACCCATCTCCCAATGGGTGCCTAAAAGTACCTGAATAGTTTGAGGGTCTATGCATGGCAGACAACATAACAACATCTGACTCTTGATCAGTTGTAAGCCCCTGCATCTCTCACTATATCATCAATAAGGAAAAGTGAAGATTTTCTCTCCATCTAAACTTGTTCAAAGCCAACCAATGTTGCCGCTATTTTTCATCCTCTTCGCTGTTGTTCTTCCATTTAAGCATGATGACTGTTTTCCGGTATGTTCTTTTAATTTCTTTTCCTTCCACTGATCATCATCTTGCAAGATTTTTTAATTTCTCCAATTTGCTTTATGATTATAAAAATGCCTCAAATGTCTTTCATACGTATCGATCTGATCACTTGGAATACTGAAATGTCTCCTGATTTATCAGCCATATTTTAGCATCCCATTATGACTAGATACAGAGCATTTTATCAGTGTAAGGATGTAAAAAACAAAAAAAAAGTTTCAGATATTATTCTCTCAGATCATGTATATCTTCAGACGATCTCAACGTTATCAGATCCCACACTTTCAGAGAGTGTCACTTGACGTCTTGTATCTGCCAAGTGTCTGATGAGGTGGAACGTTTTTATTGGGCCTACTCTGCATCTGTTATGATGTCGGTGTACGCACTTAATGCGGACACCTTTACGTCCTCTCCCGCCCCATTTTCTTTTGATTTGATTGGACAAACTCATCGTGGCCAAGAAACTCAACTGTCTCTCTGTTGTACACCACTCGATCAACACTTTTAAATCTCATCGGTTGATCTCATTCGTACAAAACATCCTTCATCTTATACAAAAACCTTAAACCCCTTTCTGAAATTTATTCATAAACTTTTCGCTCTCACCTTTTTTCAATTTCTATCTTTTCTTCATCATTCTCATCTCAGAAAATCCCAAATGGCTCCAAAGAAAGATACAATTGAACCTCACGGGGTTGAACTTTCCAGCGACGTCCTAAAAGCACCACACCTCAAAAAGGATTTTACCGTCTCATCCATCAAGTTAACAAAGAACAATTGTCGATGTAATGTGGACCCACATGTACCAAACCTCGATGATGATTTTAAGACAATCTTACAATTCTTCAGAGAACATACATTAACAATGGCTCTTCAAAAGGATGTTCCTCCTTCCAAATTCTTACTTGTTGAATTTTGGTACCCTTGTACACATTCTAAAAACGATGAAGGCGATGAACTATCTTGGGAAGCACACACACCATTTCCTTCAATCTTGAGTCCTTCCGAAGAATCACCCACATTAATTACTATGGAGATAATGAGTAAAATTGTGAATCTCCACCATCTCCTGTAGAACCAAAGCAATTTGTCTTAAGCTTCCTAACCTACACCGAAGAACCCAACAAAAAATGTTTCAAAAAAGGGTATCCCTTGTATTGGGTCTGCATTCTTCTTGACAGTATCTCAATGTCTTACAACAAAAACAGGGGGTATGGATTGTGTATCTGCTCATGAGCTGATTTTGGGAGATTCACTTGTCTACAATCGAAGGGTTGATTTTGGAAAATTAGTCTTTTCCAAGAATTCTCTCTCTGATAATTGAGCGAGACACTATCTCTCAAGTCAAATCTCTCAAGCGAGACACTATCGTTCCTTTTCCAAGAATTCTCTCTCTGATAATTGAGCATTATATTGGGAAAACAAAATACGAGCTGGTAAGTACTAACGGATGTTACTTTTCCGGTAAGGTGGGAGACTCAAATTTCTCAGGTGTAATTATAAAAGAGGTCAAGACTATTCCCCAAGGTATGTTGATCTTTTCTTCCCCAATCCCTCCAACCGGTCCCTCTAACGAGGATCAGACGAAGCCTGAAAACGTGGATTCACACGCACATCCTTCAGGTCCTTCGGATGCCGCCTCTTTCCCCAAAGAGACCATGAATCTGAAAAACCCATCAGATTCTGACCAAGTCTCCTAACCAAAACAATCCACAACTCGCACTAAGCAAAAATCACCAACTGAAGTTCTCCTCACAAAAGGTTTCTCCAGGACCAAAAGGGCCAAGCTAGTAAATAAGAAAAACCTCAAGCCCAACGCACATCAACCCCCACCAACCCCATCAGATATTGAGGTAGTATCTGACGAGAAAATGGGATCACCATATCATCCTATCATAGTCTCTCAACAGACTACTGATATATAGTTCAGGGTCAATCCCAAGCCCCTCCGGAGTCTAGTATACACACACAAACCCAATCACTTGCACTCGAGTCTGGACCAGTTAATAACATGTTTTTGCAGGCATCTGATGAGGTTCTGTTAAATGTTCCCCCTGAAATGATATCTGACACAGATGATGAAGAGGTAGAGGAAAGTTCCGTAGGTGTCCCAGTTGATTAAGAATTCAACTTTTTTTGTGGCAAATGCAATCTTATCTCAGCCTGCCAAAGATATGAACAAAGATATTGATCAGTTCGCAAGGCCGTCAGACTTCTCTGATAATGATGATGAGGAATTACAGCGAGCTCCCACTCCTCTGAATATGAATTATGACATCGATGAGTCATCAGATCCACTTGGTCTGAACAAAGAGAATTCTTTCAAAGCAGACCAACCTGAACAAGCAACTAAAACTACAGTGGCTCAGAAGGAAGCAATCATCTCCTACTCTGGTCATACTGACCCAGTGCATGCATCAGAGGGTCCAGGATCCGGGATGAAGAGATTGATCGGGCTAAAATATGGAATCCTGAAGGCTTTAGAAACAACCAATGTGATTGAAGTGCTAAAATAACTTCCAAAATCTCCAGATGAACTCAAATACATTAGGCGGATCGCTCAATATGTACATATATCTTTGGAAAACTATATCAAAACATTATGGTATATCATATGGAAGACTGCTAGCCTGGTAATTTGCCATCGACAAAGAAAAATTGAGAAGGAATGCTGAGAAAATAGCCATAGAGGACAATCTTAAGGCTTCTGCTATAAATGCGCAGAAGATGTCTAAAAGGAGGGTTGCTCAGCAGTTAGCCGAAAAGAAGAAGGAGGTTAATGAATGGATTAAAGTAAAAGAAACCAGAATCGTAAAGGAACCAATCCTAAAGCTCATAACTCTCCATTCAAAAGCCAAAGGCACTCGTGTGGAGGCCATCGGAGATCCCAAAGAAAAAGTGGATTATATGAGCTTTGATAAACTTAATCGGCTCAGCATAAGTGAATGCAAAGAAATTCTAGCACGACATAAGTTCACTGACACTGAAGCGTCTCAAAAGTGCTCAATGAAATCCACAGGCTTATTCAATGTGAAAGAAAATCGTACTAAAAAGAGAGATTCTGAAGCCAACGAATCTGACACTTTGCCAATAAAGAGAGCCAAGAGAACTTCTGCTGCCAAAGAGATTCAGATGTTGATTGATAGGGGAGAGCTACCCAACTGTGAAGGAATAAATATAACACTACCTCCTGGTGTCGTTTCAGCTGAGGGAAAATGTATCAGATCACCAGAAGAATGATTTTTCTTCAAAGGTGCTCATGCGAAAATGAGGTTCCAAAGGATAGCTGAGCTAAAAAGTGCAAACTTTAATCATCTGAAGTTGATCAGATTCACGCCATCACTTCAAATGATCAAACAACTGATCAAGGATCTTCTAAGAGAGAAGTAAGGGGATGTAAAAGATATGTTTATCCCATTTGCACCAAAGAATGAAGAGTGAAGAACATCAACATGTTTTTATTTCTGTTTATCATGTAACTGAAATTTTACCTGTAATTATTTAACTCAGATGAATGAATTATATCAGTTTCAATGATATCGTTTTGACATACATGAGTTATTTGATTGATATATCTTGAAAAGAACTCAAAAAGAAAATATATGAATCACCAGACTAAAGTATGATCTGATTCTTTCAGATCATCATTTGCTATAATATTTTCTAGGTACGTTGAAGACCCCATCTGAATTGTGAAAATACTCAAGGTTAAATATAAAACCTTCACATATTCAGGGGGAGTTGCCTAACTATCTGTCTACATCAAATATGGGGAGATTGTTGGGTCGCTGAAAAGCATCCCCCACTGAAGGAGATTTAATGAAGACACAAACGCAAATAGTTAGAGGACAATCTGAGGATCAATTCCTCAGATTGTGGGTAACTAAATATGACCTGTTCGGATTTCAGTTACCCGACTACACTATCTGATCACCATCTGAAACAACGACCAGTTCCCCGTGCGGAATCAGATACTGATCAACCGATCAGATAGTTGCAGCAGGTTTAGCGCATACTTGACAATAACGCTGTGTAGGAAAACCTTGTAGTATTGACATGGCGGAACTTGAATACCATATCACTGGATCTCTACTAGTCAATGAGATCACGAGAAGAAGGAGATGATGAACATTACCTTTAGGAGATGATGAACATTACCGGCGGCGGCGGCGGCCGGCGGTGGCGGCCGGCGGTGGCTGTAGGTGGGGGATTTGATCTTGACCATCTTAATCCAATGACTAGGATTTATCCCTTGGGACTATGCAAAACTCTTAGACTTCCTAGAATACAATTCTAAACACATAAACTTGCAACATTTAAATAAAAAAAAAAAAAACAAACTATCCTCATCTTAGTCACCTGAACGTGGCTAACTACTGCCACTTGCTCCACTTCTATACTCCTAAAATAAAGGAAAATATGGCCATCACTTAGACTTGGTAAATTTAACATTTTACCAAATTAATTAACCACTAATTTATGAAACTAATTAAACATGTAAGATGACGCCTCACTTGGTATAAACGATTAAGCCAACAATTACCCCTGTAATCGTTTATTCAAATACCCTTCAGTCATAACAGCATTTAATCATGTTTGTTTCCCAAGCATCTCGATCCTCGACTTTTCCCGAACACTTGACCTCCACCTTGGTCACGTTCAAAGTCACTAACTCAACTTCTTTTGGTTTTCACCGCACCGGTAACATGTAACATGGCATCCCGTTGGCCACACGTTCATTAACATCCCGACTTCTTCCCGGACAATCCGACCTCTCCCCGGTCACGCCCGAAGCCACCCGATTTGAACCGCCACCGCCATAATTTTGACACCGAATTGTTTCTACATTCCCTTATTTTCTTGAAAGCCTCACATTTTTCCGATCAAGGTTACCACGCGCCTTTAGCCACCATCTCGACTCTTCCCGGACCCACGGTCTCTTCCCCGACCACGTCCAAACTCATCTCGGTTCTCTCTACGAAACAAGAGTACTATTCCACCAACGAAGAAACACAAAGCCACCCGCTTTCACCGTTTTCTTTACCCACGAAATGAATCAAATCCAAAGCTACCTGCTTTGACGGATCTCTTCCTATCGTTTTTCCCCGACCGTCGGTTAGTATCCTTTTCAACGCAAACAAACTGATCAAGAATGGAACGCTCCTTCAAGACCACAATTGTGATCATAACATCACAACCCCATCAAAACGAAAACACGGCACTCGATGTCCGCCCTGTACCGACGGGCTACACCGGTTCTTGACACCGACTCTCAAACCGGCCTCCAATCGAACACGCTCTGATACCATGTGTTGGAAATTAAATTTAAATGAAGTGAATATACTAAAGAAAATATGTAATACTAAAAATGACTACATTGGAAAAACTTCACTAGTTTAAACACATAAACTTGCAACATTTAAATAAGAAAAAAAAACTATCCTAATATTACTCACTTGAACGTGGCTAACTACTTCCACTTGCTCCACTTCTATACTCCTAAAATAAAGGAAAATATGGCCATCACTTAGACTTGGTAAATTTAACATTTTACCAAATTAATTAACCACTAATCTATGAAACTAATTAAAACGATTAACCCAACAGCATTGCGCAAGTGTACCTTAATTTGATTAACGAAAAGCATTGCTCATTTACCATCCCTTGTCGGGCATCTTTGACATGATTCGGTTAGAGATATGATCATTCATGCTATTATTGGACGTACCGAATAAAAACAAAGTAACAAATGAAACATGGAAAGAATAAGATACCCTTTGGTGAAATATCAAGATACTCGATCGATTAGATGTTAAACATTTATGTAACAATCTTTCATGCCTATTATTATTCATAAATTCTTAGCATACTTTTAGAAGATATTTAGATTTTTAAAACGAGTGACGATGTTGGTTTATAATACTATAGTTTCAATGAAGGTTTATACTTTAAATCTTAAAAATCAAATATTCAGTATTCAATGAAAATTATTAAATAACAAATCCATTACACTTTTTGTGAACCAAATGCGTGGTGGGATTCAAATACAAGGATTTCAAATCTCTACCTTATTTTATAAAATTACTTTGTAAAATTCATTTGAAAAAGGTTTCAAACACTACTTACGTCACTCTAAAAACCACATAATATTGTTATCAAATATAACATTTTGAAGGAACTTGATCTCTACATATTTAGTCGATCGAGAATCAAGAACCACAATTTCCAAAGAACGGGAAATATCTTTTAACATAAATGTCTTAAAAGAACAATGCTACTCATATTTTTATTACCCAACATCTTATGAAATTTCTAAGATTAAGAATTGACCACAAATTCAATGCCGATGATCATACTTAGAGCTCTGGGTGTGAGTAGGTTGAACCCCCTTTATACATCATATGCCACTTTTTAACATTGTTATACCATGCCCCATTCCATGCTAAAGCCCTCCTCACGAAGAGTTCAATGGTCGCTAAAGGGGCTCTCTCTCTCTAAATTGTGATTGTTTTGAAGTATTTTATGTGGGTCTTAAAAGGGTGTTATAAGATGTTAAACCAGTGAAAATAATTTTGAGGTGTGTGTTAAAACCATGCTAAAAAGGGGCAAAAAGCCTTGAACATAGCTTTAACTAGCACACCTTACCTTGTGCTCTTAGAACGATGCCAACGGTTTCATCATGATAAGTTCTTTCCCACGTGGAGCTCGTCACTAGCTAGTCACCTTTAGCACGCCCTCATCACCAAACTCGCCAGTAGGAATCTCGTCGCAGGTCGGATGAGTTTAAGAACTCGACTGTAGAGCTTGTTTTTCTTTTTTTTAGGGGGGGGGGGGGGGGGGGGTTGCAAGGGGGGGGGGGGGGATGAGTTTGATAAGTTAGTATTGAGTTGTTGTTGGCACAAACTTGTCAGTTTCGTGTTGGTAGGGGAAAAAGTGACGTGATTTTATTGATGAGTTTTGGAACTCGTCACTGTCGTGAGATCTCTTAATAAGTCTCGTTAAGTTGACCAGAAAGTTGACTACACGAATAATTATATTGAAACATTTTATTTATGAGTGATCAGTGATCCATTGATACCAAGGTTTTAAAAAACGCGCCATGGCGTGAGGCGCGGCTCCGCCGTTACGAAACATGTCATGGCGGTTGTTTAAGGCGTGGCGTAGAAAAAACGTGATAAGGCTTTCGCGTGTTTTTTTAAACTGCCTTGAAAAATTTGATTAAAAAAATGAATTTTTAAAAGAAATGATGTGATATAATATTTTAAATTTTGATTAATACCATTATTTTGTAAACTTCACACATAAAGTCAATAGATTTACATTTTTTTTTAAACTTGATATACATATATATAAATATTAAAATAAAGAAAGTTGTCGCCTTAAGTCACGTCTTAAAAAATATAATGGCTCGCCACGACTCAACCGCTTAAGGCTTGATAATACCTCCACATCACGCCTTACGTGTTTTAGAATCTTGATTGATATTTAACAATTTAAAAAAAATATGCACTCGCCACATATATTAAGTTGGATTTCACCATTCAAGACTTCACCACTCAACTACCAAGCTTGTTGTTTTTGTGTCGCACACAACGTGGATGGTGACCAATCACGGTTTGATTATCATCTTACTCAGTAATAACTAATCAGTATATATGCTCTGAAATTAAAGTCTTTTTAAAAAAAAAAATTAAATGCATCTAACATAATTAAACCGATCTATATAGTCTAAAGTTCGTAAATTTTAAGTTAAAATACTACACCGGAACTCTTTAAAGTTACATCGTTAGTCCTATAAAATTATTTAACAAACCTTAGAATAACATACTAAAAAAACCTATCAATATAATTTTTGAAGTAAAAAACTATACATAAAACTTACGTAAAACCTCAATAACCATACTTGTAATCAGTGACGGATCCAGAAAAAAAGTTGAGGGGTGTCACCGGTTGCACATATTTTTCTTAAGGGTGTCACCAACTAATAGGCCGAATCTCAAGGATTCACCAAATCCTTGAGAATGTTTAAATTATGTATATCTCATTGTATAGAATATCTAGTTTCCAACTAAAGTAGTTATAGCATGTATCTTGTATAATTAATTATATATATCAATGAGAATACCTATCACCATTAAGGTGACGAATTCTAAAACCCTACATCATATCAGCCACCCTCTGATTATGGCGAACGAACACTCTTTTCTTCATCTTTTTTTCGGCTACTGCATTGTTCTTCATCATGTCTTCATCCGATAACAATGACTCTCCCCTACCCCTTGCCACCATATTATACATGCTCACCATAAAACTTACCTCCACAAACTATCTTCTATGGAATAATCAATTTCTTCCACTTCTCTCGTATCAACAATTAACGAGTTATGTGGATGGAACTCTTCATGCGCCGGCTTCTACCATCACCACTGATGGTGTTACTTCGCCGAATCCGGACTATAAATAATGGTCTGCTGCGGATCAGCACACTCTATTACTTATTCAAGCTTCTTTATCAGAAGAAGCTATGGTAGAAACGCTCAGGTCATGATTCCGTTGAGCGCATGCACACTCTTCCTGGCTCTTTACGACAACTTCAAAAAGGTACTTGCACTGTTGCCAAATATGTTCGCAAATTTAAAGTCCTATGCGGTCAACTTAGTTTTTATGTGGCCTTGGATCCTCGTTTGAGACTTTTTCTACAACTCAATGTCTCATTCGACCCCGTCCCAAGTTTCGTGATCTTGTTTCTCAAACCGAAAGTCACGAGTTATTCCTCACATCTCTTAATCCCATTGCCGCACCTCAAGTTACTTTTCACACTACCGATTCTTCTCGAGGTCGTGGCCGATCTTCTCATGGTGGGTACAACAGAGGACGTGGTCGTGGCCGTCGGCCACCTCATTGTCAATTATGTCGCAAAGATGGGTACTATGCTAATCAATGTCCCGATCTAAACACTTTTGCTCGTCAACCTGCAAACATTGATGCCAATCTGGCTCACACATTCCATGCTCAATGTGGTATCAATGATTACTGTCCAGATTGGTGTGTTGACACGGGTGCATCTTCACATATGACGCCTTCCACCTCCACCATGGATTCCGCAAATACTTATATGGGTAATGGTTGTGTTATTTTCGGTAATGGTAACACATCCAAGATTTCTCATATTGGTAATTTTAAATTATCCCCTAATATTACACTTCAAGATGTTCTTGTAGTTCCGGGCTGAACCAAGAATCTTTTATCCGTAAGCAAGCTTACTACGGATAATCTCGTTGATGTTTTTATTTTCTAACAAGTTGTTCACTATTCAGAATTGGATCACAAGGGCACCACTAGCAAAGGGACAGCATAAAGATGGGCTCTACATTCTTGAACGGGGCAATCATGCCTTTCTTTCAAGACTTACATCATCGAGACTCAAGGCTTCTTTTACTTTATGGCATAATCGTTTAGGACATGTTTGTTTTGACACTATTTCATTATTGAATTAATTAGGTGTTTTATCGGTTAACTCTATTTTACCTACTCCTAATTTATGTTCTTCATGTCAATTATCAAAGAGCAAATACCCTTTGATCTGAATCATAAGCGTGCATTACATGTCCTCGACCTCATCCATTGTGATTTATGAGGTCCATCACCGATTGCATCCTTGGATGGATATCGGTACTTATGTAATTTTTGTTGATGATTTTTCATGTTTCACATGGCTTTACCCGCTAAAAGCAAAATCCCGGTTTTTTTTTGCTACTCTTACTAATTTTCTTAGGGGGCGTTTGGCCCGACGTAATACTCCGTAATGTAATTGAAATCGGTTGTAATTGAATTCGGTTTGAATTCAATTGTAATTAAATACGGTTACGCGTTTGGTTAACAAAATTTTAAGTTGATATTCAAAACAATAATTATCCACTTTTTTAAAAACTTTTTTAAATTGTTTTTAAAATTTTATTATTTATTATTATTATTATTATTTTATTATTATTATTATTATTTTTTAAATATATTTAATTTTTTTTCTAGAATTTTTTAATTATATTTGTAGTTTAAAAAAAATAAATATTTTAATTATTTTTAAATTTCTTTTAAATTTTTTAAATTTCTTTTAAATTCTTTTAAATTTTTTTAAATTTTTTATTTTTTATTAATTTTTTTAAATTCTTTATTTTTTTTATTTTTTTTAAATTTTTCTTAATTTTTTTAAAATTTTTCCTAATTTTTCTTAATTTTTCTTAATTTTTTATATATCTTTTTAAACGTTTTTTAAATCTGAAGCATATAAAATATTTAAATTTGTTAGTTTACTAAAGGACCGTAATTGAATTCTTAGGGTTTGGGACGGAATTCAATTACAACGAATATCGTAATTCGAAATTACGTCGTAACTGAATTACGGAAAAAATGGTCATGCAAACGTCCTCCGTAATGTAATTGAATTACAATTACGGAAGATTACGGAGGATTACCTCAAAACAAACGGGGCCTTAATGTTGTAAAATATCAATTTTCTTGCAAGGTTAAGGTATTTCAATCGGACGGGGGAACCGAATTTGTCAATGATTTTTCCAACAATGGCATCCATCATCAATTATCATGTCCATATACACCGCAGCAAAATACTCGTGTGGAACGCAAACATCGCCACATTACCGAAACCTGGTTGGCTATGATGTTTAATGCTCATATACCGGCCAAACTATGGACTTATGCATTTAGCACCGCCACTTATATTATCAATCGGTTGCCTTCAAAATTGTTGGGAAATAAATCTCCTTATGAGCTTTTGTTTCACTCTACACCAAATTATGGTAATTTTCGGGTTTTTGGTTGTTGCGTATATCCCTACTTACAGGATTATTCATCACACAAGTTATCTCCAAGAAGCAAACCTTGTGTTTTTATCGGGTATAATACTCAATACTAGGGATTTCGTTGTTTAGATGTTGCTACAGGACGGATCTACACTACATGTCACACTAATTTTGATGAAAATTTATTTCCTTTTTCAAAAGATCCGTCTACAACTCCAAATGCACAAATGCTTATATCTACATATTGTTATGGTATTGATTTTTCTCAAACATGGGACTCTACTTCAGTTCCTTCGACCGGATCCATCACCAACAACACCACTTGTGGAACCTGTTGCCCATCTACAGAATCCACCGAGACCATCCATATTATACCCGAAGTTCTTCCCACCGTCGCAACTCAGGAGCCTGCGGCGAACCCCGCTGTCGCACCACCACAGCCTACACCGTAGGTCGCTGATACTATTCCACAACCAACAAACGCAGCCCCTGCTGCTGCCACGGGGCACCCGATGACCACCCGATCCAAAAACGGTATTTCTAAAACTCGACATATTGTTGACTTAACGTATTTATCATCTTTAGGACTTCATCAATCCTAAATTGCTTCAAAAGAACCCCGTGCTTTTAAGACCGCATCTAAAGATCCCAAGTGGTTTTCCTCTACGCGTGATGAAATGCATGCTCTTCAAAATAATGGCACATGCGATTTAGTATCGAGACCTTCACGATCTAATGTTGTTGGCTCAAAATGGGTGTTTCGTACAAAGTTTCATTCTGATGGAACCATTGATAGATATAAAGCTCATTTAGTGGCTCAAGGCTTTACTCAAGTCCCGGGTATTGATTACACGGCTACCTTTAGCCCAGTTGTTAAGGCTTCCGTCGTTCGTGTTGTTCTTTACTTAGCAGTTTTACACAAATGGCCCCTTCACCAACTTGATGTGAAGAACGCCTTCTTGAATGGTGACCTTAGTGACACCGTATTCATGGAACAACCACCGGGATTCATGGACTCAAAATTACTGAACTATGTGCGTCGACTAAAGAAATCTCATTATGGATTAAAACAAGCCCCTCGAGCTTGATTTCAACGCTTAAGTGCGTTTCTCATTAGCCTCGGGTTCGTTTGTAGTTGAGCCGACACATCTCTTTTTGTCTTTAAAAGAGACAAATGTATTCTTTATCTATTAGTCTATGTGGATGACATCATTCTAACCGGTAATGATGAACAACTATTCTAAAATTCATCACTAGGCTTAATAAAGAATTTTCTATGACCGATCTCGGTCGTTTGAACTACTTCCTTGGACTTGAAGTTTCTTATGTTGATTCGGGTATCTTTTTGAATCAATCCAAATATGCACATGATATACTTGCTAGAGCTAAACTCCTAGATGAAAAACCCGCTGCTACTCCACTGTCTACATCAACGTACTTTACCTCTCAAGGAGTTCCGTTTGACGACCCCAGATTGTACCGATCTTTGGTGGGTGCACTTCAATATCTTATTAATACACGACCAGATCTCTCATATGCAGTAAATCAAGTCAGTCAATTTCTTCATGCACCAACCCAAGAACATTTTCAAGCCGTTAAACGTATTCTTCGCTATGTTAAAGGCACAATTGGGTTTAGTATTACTTTCTCTCATGCGACATCTCCAAATATTTTAGGCTACTGCGATGCGGATTGGGCCCGTTGTATTGAGACCCGACGGTCCACCTATGATTACTCGATTTTCTTAGGTAGAAATTTGGTCTCTTGGACTGCGAAAAAGAAACCCGCGGTTTCTCGTTCAAGTTGCGAATCGGAGTATCGAGCTCTAGCAAATACGGCGGCTGAGGTTATTTTGATAACACATCTACTTCGTGAACTCTTTGTTGTTCCACCATCTCGGCCTACCATACTATGTGACAACAAGAGCGAATATATCTAAGTCAAAATCCGGTTGCTCATAAACGTGCTAAACATGTAACATCCCGAGACCCGGCCTAGAATATTTTATTACTTTCGGTAAGTAATGATTAATTGTTTATTATATATTTGATTTAATTTGAATTATTAGAATTTAATTGTATTTTAATCAAGGGGTTAAAATTAGTGAAAATTGAATTATTTGGATTTTAATATTTTTACATATTCGGGATCATTTTTGAATTTCAATTCCAAATATGTCCTTGTGGTTAAAATCTGAGTTAGTTAAGTAATTAAATAACTAACTGCAAGTCTGACTGTCTGTATGATACTGTTTTTAATTAATTTGACAGCCTTCCTCTTTGCTTGCCACATTTTTTTAAGAGGTGTCCAAAAAACACTCTTCTCACTTCTTTTCCATGCACCCATCGACACAAACACACACACACACCCTCACAAACTCCTTTTCTTGAAGAACCATTGCATTGTTGCAGAACTAGCTTGATCTCTTCCTTCTTCTCTATGTTTCAGAATTAATCTCCTCACGAGGTAGGGTTTATGCTAAGTGTTGTTATTCTTCTTTGTTCTTGCTAGAAAATTAGGGTTCTAGAAGCTTTGGTGGGTTTTGTAAAGTTTTGGTTTAAAATGTTAAATTGATGGGTTCTCATGGCCTCTATATGTTTATTAGGTGTACTAGAGTTGAATTTAGCTTATAGAAACTTGATGGATTTAGGGTTCATAATTCCACCATTGAAGGGTTCTTGAGGAAGAAGATGGGTTTTGCCCAAATTCTTGAAATTGTTGTGTTTATGTTAAATGTATGCTTATAAAGTGTTAACTAGTTTATTAAGAGTAAAAGTCATGGAATATGAAGAATTGTTGGAGAAATTGATAGTGTTTGGCTAAGTAGTGATTATTGGTATAAAACTAGTAACTTGTGATATTTTGGGACTTGGTCAAATATGGAAGTTAACTTGGCTTTTATATGACAATGTATGTTTAAAAACGATATTTAGATGCTCAATGACATGTTAGTTTGCATACTGGAAGTGATGTGCTAATTGTACGGTTTTGACCCGTTTGGGCCTAAATTGTTAAATTATGGTTTTGTGCAATTTAATGTAGATGTTATTGTAAACTTTTGAGTATGAAAGTTTTGAGTTGGTTTAGTTACAAGTAGAATTGCAAGTAAATGGTCTTAAAGATAGTGCAATATATGCTATGATCATAAGTTTTTATTATTGTCAGTTTCGGTGAAAATTAGTTATAATTCGGTATTCATTTTATACAGGAAAAGGGAAGCAAGCTCAGTAATATAAGAATACTGAGTTTGGATCAAGTTGCGGTGCTAAGGTGAGTGGATTTAGCCTTCAACTTGCATGGGTTATAATAGTGTAGATGGTATTGTGAAATTGGTTGGAAAGTGCAGGATTTTAGCATCTGCAGGTGGTTCGTGTTGCGAACCAGGGGGTTTCATGTCGCTAAGTCGAACAAAAAGTCATTTTCGTGCAACATGAACTTTTTCGTGTAACATGAACTTTTGTTCGCGGCATGAACCTTTTTCTTCGCGACGCGAACTTGGCTGTTAGGCTGCAGAATCGTTTTTCGATTCAGTGTTGGTTAATTAGCTGGTTAGGTGCTAGTTGACTGTTATAAGCGCTTTTTGCTGGATAGAGGTAAGGAATGGGTGAATTTTAGTGGGCCATCATTTACTATTAAAAACGGTAATTGGACCTTGGAGTATTCATTGCATTTGAAGGAAGCTTTACACTACCAATGAGTAAAGGGGCTATCGGTTACCATTGTTAGGCCGACAATGGTTTAGGGTTCGGCAGAATCATCGGTCCTCTATATTTGTGGTTACCCAATAAGATTAAGTGAACCTTAGTTGTTGTACCTAAGCAATTTAATGCTTTATTCATTCACTTAGCTTTGTGCTAATCCCCCACCTCGTTGACTCTTTTGCAGGTTCGGTTTGATGGGCGTGTCAAGGGAGGTCTCGTTGGAATGGTTGACCGTTACTCTGATTTTGTAAATGTTTTGTACTTAAGCCATTAAGGTGGTGAAACTGTTTTGGTATATGTCATGTTTAAATATGTAATAACTAATGTTTCGGTGGTACAACTTACATGGGATGCTTCTGTAACTTATAAAAAAATTGGCTTTGGTTTTTGCGTTGTTAAAATATGGTATCAGAGCCTTGGTTTGGCGATGGATACACATTTAGGTGTTTCATTCCCAAACCTTTGCTCGAGTCTTGGTCAAACATTCCGAGCGAAGGGGGCCGAGCTTAAGTGAATGTAGGGTTAGTAGTTAGTATGATAGGTACTAACGTATTCAACTAACGTTTTGTGAGATGTTGTGCTTGTTGACAGATATGGCCGATAACGATCCCAATCCTATGGAAAGTCAACCGAACTCTGAACCGGAAATTATTGGTAAATCCAAGGATACGAATGTTGAAAGTGAAGAATATATTTTCAGAATGGAAAGCCGGTTGGAACACCTTCAAAGTGTTGTCGATAGCATGACCCAAAATCGAAATAACCAATTACCAAATTTTTTGAGATTCCTAACCCAACATTGTCCGCTCCCACAATGCAAATCCCCCCTACACCATCTTTTACCATGACAGTGTCCTTAATGTCAACATCCACCGAACCTAACCCCGTAATGTCGGAACCACAATACTATTATGTTAACCCGAGTCAAGGAATGTCTCAATACCAATTCAGTAACCAACCATACCAGTTAGTTAGGAAACCCTGATGTACTTTCAAACACTTTCTAGATTGTAAGCCACCTGAATACAGTGGCAGTCGAGATCGATAGAACTTTGGATGCTTGTGGTTGTGAACCCGAATATAGAGTGACGTATGCTACTCGAAAATTAATAGGTGGGGCAATGGTGTGGTGGGACACGTTGATTGAGAACTTTCCCAAAGAAACGGTTAACATATTAACGTGGGATCAATTCAAGGAACAATTGTGTAAACGTTAATGCAATACCTTTGAGATGGATAGGATCCAGTCCGAGTTTTTAAATTTGCGGATGACGGAGAGAATGACGGTTGATGATCTGATTGAGCAATTCAATGAAAACCTGAGGTTTGTTCAACAATGGGTGCCTGATGAGCCTTCTAGAATATAACATTTTATTGGGGCTTTGAAACCTGAATACCGCCGCACTACCGCTAGACTTGCAACCACTCTATCACAAGCTTTCGATTTGACCAAAATGATAGAAGGTGTTTTGAATACTCAGGATTGGGTGAGCAAAGAAAGATCGGGGTATCAAAAATTTAAATCAATGCAATCTAGCTCCCAACACAATAGGAAGTGGCAGGGTAACCAGAAACAAGGTAATCAAAACAAGAGGCAATTGGGTACAAGTTCAAATCAGAGGGGTCCGTGGTGTTCTAGGTGTAAGTCTTCCAATTCGGGAGCTTGTACAACTCAGACCATGAGGTGTATAAGATGCGGTCAGTTTGGGCACGATTCTCTAGATTGTAAATTCCCAAGGAGTGTACGTTGGAATTGCCATCGGTAAGGCCACCGTGCGGGTGACTGTACCTCAATGAAGAACGCAGGGTCAGATTTCGGTTCGGGTGGGGCATCATTATCATCACTTGGCCAAAAGCGAAAGAATCATCCTCCACCTGAAGGAAGAGCATTTCAAATGACGGTTGAAGATGCTAAAAACACATATGATGTTATAACTGGTATGTTCCCAATAAATAACATTGATGGACGTGTATTGTTTGATTATGGAGCTAACCACTCATTTATTTCTATGTATTTTTATGTTAAATTAAATTTGCCTACATCTGTGGTATCTACTCCATTGGAAGTGGAGGTAGGTGATGGAAATCTGGTACCAGTCACAACATCTGTGGCTGGGGCTAAAATTGATATAGATGGTGCATGCTTTAATATGTTTTCACTGTTAATACCAATATCTGGTTTTGATGTGGTCCTCGGAATGGATTGGCTTAGTTTAAATAAAGCGATAATTAAATATGATAAGAAATTGTTTTCCTTTCCTTTACCCGACAGGGAACATGTAGTGGCCTGTGGGGATCGGGTTAATGCATCTCTCCCTATTATTTCATTTATGAAAGCTAGAAAATCTCTAGCCAAAGGATGCGAATCGTTTCTTGCCTATGCCATTGATGTCCGAAAAGAAAAGCAGATTGTTAGAGACATCCGGGTGGTATCGGAATACCCGGAGGTCTTTCCCGATGAGTTACTTGGGTTACCTCCTGTTCGGGAGGTAGAATTTAAAATTGATTTGGTTCCGGGAGCCAGTCCCATAGCCAGGGCTCCGTACAGATTAGCAGCGTCTGAAATCCGGGAAATGATGACTCAGATACAAGAATTTTAGATAAGGGTTTTATCAGGTCGAGTTCATCGCCTTGGGGTGCACCAGTTTTGTTTGTTAAAAAGAAAGACGTCACGATGAGAATGTGCATTGATTACCGTGAATTGAATAAGCGAACAGTTAAGAACAAATATCCGTTACCGCGTATCGATTTAAGGGCCTCGTATTTTCTGAAGATTGATTTAAGGCCGGGTTACCATCAAGTCCGAGTTCATGAAAACTGTGACAACTCGATATTTCTCTTATTTAGAAAGTTTCTTTATTTAGAAATTTCTATTTCTGGCATCCAAATACACAACAAAACATCTATTTTTACACCATACATCAGTGTTTGACTATTTTAGTCAACACAACATATTATTTTATTTATGGTGATACACTTGAGTTAAAACATTTCTAAAAATAGTAACTTTATAATAGTTACACAATAAACAAACTTAATTAAATAAATGTGACATCTTGAACCATTGACCGACCACCTAAGTGGCCGGCCCTTCCCTTGCTCGTGACCACTATCTCGGCCGAACACCCATGTGGTGTGAGGTTATTTGTTTCCCAAGCTTATCTTTTCTCTTGACTCTATCCTTATCTCATTTTAAACCTATTTGAGTTGTACTCAAACTCTTCCTTGAAACCCTAACTCCATCACTATAAATAGCACACTATAATCCCTCATTTGTTTTTGTTGATTTCGGCCAAAGCACCCAAACCGATTCCCCGTGTTCGTCTGATCCCAAGTTCGAAGCGATCCCATTCGTTCTTGATCCCGTTTGTTCGTAGATCGCAAGGTATGTCCGATTTCCTTTCCGTTTCTTGTTGTTTTCAATTATAGTTCGGTAAAATCGAGATCTAAGCTGAAGGCCAAGAGGTCTCGGCATTCGCATATTTCTTGCTCGATCCCGACCCAAACCGTACATGCATGCATGCATGCATACATGTCCTTGATTTTGCGTATCATTATTTTCGTTTATTAATTGTTCATTCGTTGTTTTGATCTTCCATAAACCCTTGTAAACCCTAGACTTTTGATGATGTGATAAACCCTAGGAAACCTAGACTTGATGTTGAATTGTTAAATCCTAGTCAAACCATAATGCTAGAACCGAACCATCACCAAAAACCGTAGGGTTTTGGCCTTCCGCCAACACTCGACCGAAACCCTAACCCATTCGGCCAAAACCTAATTCCGAACCCTAAACCTAGCCGAATACCATCAAACCCTAGTTGACTTCTGTAGACTTCCGTTTACTAGATTTGACCATAGTTTGATCCACAAGTGAAACCGGGTCAAGGCTTATGCTTGACCGAATCGATCGACCCAAACCCGAATACCTACTCGCATCAAGGCCCGTACTTGGCCCATTCGATCTAACCAAGGCCATCGGGCCAAACTTTAGTCGGCCCATTAGTAACCAAACCCATTTGTGCCAAAGCCCAAACCCATGGCCCATTCCTTACCCAAACCGAACCCAATTGGGCCCAAGCCCAATCCATGGCCCAACTTATTCGGACCTAAGCCCAATCCGTGGCCCAATCGGCCTATATGTCCTTGCTAAGCCCAATTAAGCCAATCTAGGCCCATTAAGCCTAACCCAAGCCCATTTCATTTGAAGCCCATTAACCAATTCATTTCGGCCCATTAAGGTCCAATAACCCAAGTTCACTCGATGTCAAAAAACATAAAATATAAAATATAACACAAATCATATATCATAATCATTTAAAATTAGATCGGGTGTGTTAGCTTAGTCTAATTAGAAACGTTATTACGTTTAGGAAGCTACGAGTGTGTGAAGGAGTCCTCTGTCTTATCAAGTGCTAAGGTTTGCCCAGGTGAGTGCACAACCCCTTTTACTACTTTTTACTGTTTTATAAACTATCGGCGTGGAAATCATAAACAATGCTACTATTACTATGACTGTACAACAATATTTACATTTTCATTATCGCGTTGGCATGACAAACAACTATTATACTAGACTAAGGTTACCATCAATTATAGACTGGTGGATCTAGACCATGGATATGCAGATAGTACTATTGGCTGACACTCATCCTCCCAACATTATTTGATCATTACCTGGTTATATAGGACATCTTTCGGGAGTGTATATCCATAAAAGAACGATAAAATACATGAGTTGAAGTGTTGATTATGGACTTAGGGGTTGGTATATTAACTCAATGGACTAGCTACCTGTTGGGGATAACAGTCATGCGATGTCAAACATAACAACTTATTTAACACATTTTCATAAACAAAACTAGTAATTGTAGATCTTCTACAATTACATTTCATTTTCATACTTATTTCTCATAACATATCAGTGTTGAAGTTATATTTTTTCAGTCATAAATGAATTTTCATAACAATCATTTTAGGTAGCAAATACAATACTTTTACCATAAACAATAACTCTGTGGATTCACTCAACATTATTGTTGACCCTTTTATATTTATGTTTTTCAGGTGATTTAGGAGCATAGTGAGACTGGACGATATGAGCAAGTAAAATTTTAGTGAGCCATGAATAAAACATTAAGTTTACGAACAATCATTTCATTTTCAAAGAATTTCTATTTTAGGAAACTGCTATTTTTGGAAACTTTCTATATTTAGAAAGTAAAACTATTTTAATTTGTTATTTGTGTGATTGTTTGTTTACTTAATTTTTACTATATTGTCATGAACGCTACACATCCGTTCTTCCGCAAAACATTTTAAATGAAATAAAACTCATTTTTGGCGGGGTGTGACAAAAATTATAAACCTAAAACCGTGTTACGAACTACATACGGTCACTATGAATTTTTAGTCATGCCATTCGGCTTGACGAATGCCCCCGCAATATTCATGGATCTAATGAACCGGGTATGTCGACCGTTCCTTGATAAATTTGTAACTGTTTTTATTGATGATATGTTAGTATATTCCAAGTCCGAATTGGATCATGGGAATCATTTGAGGCAGGTTTTAGACACTTTCAAACGGGAACAACTATATGCTAAGTTATCGAAGTGTGAGTTTTGGCTCTGAGAAGTTCAGTTTTTGGGGCATGTGATTTGTGAAGACGGAGTGAAAGTTGATCCATCAAAGATAACCGCAGTAATGAATTGGAGTGCCTCGAAGACTCCAACCGAAATTAAAAGTTTTCTGGGTTGGCCGGTTAGTATAGAAGGTTTATTAATGATTTTTCAAAGATTGTTAGCCCATTAACAAAGTTGACACGAAAAGATGTACAATAGCGGTGGGGTGATGCACAAGAAAAGGCGTTTCAAACTTTAAAACAATTATTGGGCCAAGCTCCAATACTCGCATTACCTGAAGGTTCAGATGACTTTATAGTTTATTGTGATGCATCTATTGCGGGTTTGGGGTGCGTATTGATGCAAAGAGATCGGGTGATTGCTTATGCCTCTCGTCAGTTGAAACCTCATGAAAAGAACTACCCGACTCATGACTTATAGCTCGCGGCGGTGATTTTCGCGTTGATGTTGTGGAGACAATACCTTTAAGGAACCAAATGTATTATTTGTACCAATCACAAAAGCCTCCAATATGTCTTCACATAAAAAGAATTGAATATGAGACAACGAAGGTGGTTAGAGCTCATTAAAGACTACGATTGTGAAATTCGATATCACCCGGGGAAGGCTAATGTAGTTGCTGATGCATTAAGCCGTAAGGAGTCGTTGGAAGTTGTTCAGTTCATGCGAGTGGAAATAGTTTCGGATCTTGTAGAAAGATTAAGAATTTGTCAACTAGAAGACTTGAAAGATGAGAACCTAAAATTAGAAATTATGTGCAAGCGAAAAGACGACTTGGTTGATGACACTCGAAGGTTGAAAACATTTCGGTCACGAGTTTGGGTGCCTTTACTAGGGGATTACGAGAATTAATACTAGCTGCATCACATAAATCACGGTTATCTATTCATTCGGGTAGTACGAAAGTGTACAATGATTTGAACCTTTTGTATTGGTGGCCCACTATGAAAAGCGATATCGGCCAATTTGTAGAAAAATGTCATGTATGTGCACAAGTCAAAGCTGAACATCGAAAACCGTACAGATCGTTAAAACAGTTAGATATACCCAAGCGGAAATGGGAAAATATAACAATATATTTTTTCACAAAACTTCCTCGTACACTGAGAAACAATGATATGATTTGGGTGGTAGTTGACCGGTTGACAAAAAGTGCCCACTTTTTTGCTACAAACGAAATTGTTTCACTCAATAAGTTGGCTAAGTTGTACATTGATGAGATAGTTTCCCGACATGGTATTCCGTTGTCTATTGTATCCGACCGGGATCCTCGGTTCGTTTCTAACTTTTGGAAGAGTTTACAAAGAGAATTTGAGCACGACATATCATCCACAAACAGACGGTCAGACAGAAAGAACCATTCAAACTCTAGAAGATATGTTGCGGGCTTGTGTATTAGAATATGGTGGGTCATGGGATTCTCATTTACCTTTAGTTGAATTTAATTATAACAACTCTCACCACTCGAGTATTGGCATGCTACCATACAAAATGTTGTACGGTAGACGGTGTAGAACTCCCACGTGTTGGTTAGAAGCGGGAGAAAAACAGTGTGCGGGTCCCAAGATCGTTCAGATGACAGCGGATAAAGTGGCAATTGCACGTGAGAAGTTAAAAGCCACTCGGGATAGACATTAAATGTATGCGGATCCACGACGTTGACCCGTGACGTTTGTTGAGGGTGAACGGGTTTATTTGAAAGTATCTCCATGGAAAGGTATTATACGTTTTGGGATACGGGGAAAGTTAGCACCGAGGTACATTGGTCGTTTTCTATTCGTCAAGTCGTAGATGATCAAACCGTTGCACTTGATCTTCCTCCGGAATTGTCGGGTATTCATGTCACGTTCAATATATGGTATTTGAGGAAGTGCAATGTAGAAGATGAAATTCAAGTATTACCAATTAAAGATTTAGAGGTGGATTCGAGAAAGAGGTTAACTGAAGAACCGATAGAGATTTTGGATCGAAAGGTGAGGAAATTGAGGAAGAAACAGATACCGATGGTCTTGATTAAGTGGAAACATAGTTTGGGTGCCGATATGACGTGGGAAACCGAGATGGATATTCCGGGGACGGAATCCTTTTAAGGAGGGGAGATTTGTAACATCCCGAGACCCGGCCTAAATATTTTATTACTTTCGTTAAGTAATAATTAATTGTTTATTGTTTATTTGAATTATTAGAATTTAATTGTATTTTAAACAAGGGGTTAAAATTAGTGAAAATTGAATTATTTGGATTTTAATATGGTTTTTCATATTCGGCATCATTTTTGAACTACAATTCCAAATATGTCCTTGTGGTCAAAATCTGAGTTAGTTAAGTAATTAAATAATTAACTGCGAGTCTGAGTGTCTATATGATACTGTGTTTAATTAATTTGACAGCCTTCCTCTTTGCTTGCCACGATTTTTTAAGAGGTATCCAAAAAACCCTCTTCTCTCTTCTTTACCTTGCACCATCGACACAAACACACACACTCACAAACTCCTTTTATTGAAGAACCATTGCATGCTTGAAGAACTAGCTTGAATCTCTTCATTTTTCTTCTCTAAGTTTTGGAATTAAACTCCTCAAAAGGTCAAACATAATGTCGTTTTAGTGCTCACGAACTTTTGTTTGCGGCACGGCCTCTTTTCTTCGCGACGCGAACTTGGATGTTAGGCTGCAGGAATCTTTTTTCGATTCGGTTCTTTTTTGGGTGTTGGTTAATTAGCTGGTTAGGTGCTAGTGGACTATTATAAGCGCTTTTTGATGGATAGAGGTCAGTAATGGGTGAATTTTACTGGGTCATCGGTTACTATTGGATAACGGTAATTGGACCTTGGATGCATTCGTTGCATTTGAAGGAAGCTTTATGCTAACAATGAGTAAAGGGGCTATCGGTTACCATTGTTAGGCCGACAATGGTTTAGGGTTCGGCAGAGCCGCCGGTCCTTTATATTTTTGGTTACCCAATAAGATTAAGTGAACCTTAGTTGTTGCACCTAAGCAATTTAACGCTTTATTCATTCAATTAGCTTTGTGCTAATCCCCCACCGCGTTGACTCTTTTGCAGGTTCGGTTTGATGGGCGGTCAAGGGAAGTCTTGTTGAAATGGTTGACTGTTACTCTGATTTTGTAAATGTTTTGTACTTAAGCCATTAAGGTGGTAAAACTGTTTTGGTATATGTCATGTTTAAATATGTAATAACTAATGTTTTGGTGGTACAACTTACATGGGACGCTTCCGTAACTTATAAAAAAAATTGGCTTTGGTTTTTGCGGTGTTACAAAACACATTGATATTAGTTATCATTTTGTACGTGAACTTGTCCTATCCGGTAAACTTCACACCAAGTTTGATTCTACACATTTTCAACTTGCGGATATTTTCACCAAGAGCTTACCGAGGCCTTTATTTGAGTCTTTTTGTTCCAAGCCGTGTTGGTCCACCCCCATTTGGCGTGCGAGTGGGTAATAGGCCGAATCTCAAGGATTCACCAAATCCTTGAAAATATTTAAATTATGTATATCTCATTGTATAGAATATCTAGTTTCCATTATTATGGATAAAGTAGTTATAGCATGGATCTTGTATAATTCATTATATATATCAACGAGGAATGTAATGGCTTGCGCGTTGCGGCAGGTTTTTTACATAAATGTTTTTCTTCAATCTGGAGCATGGGAAAGTATTTTAAAATGGTAATTGTCTATCAGTCTAATTGTAATAATTTTCTAAGACAAATTATAATATTGATTAAAATAAAAAGTATTATATAATCCAAATCATAATATAGAAATTGTAATGAGAAATTTATTATGCAGGATTGTGTTTGAATCATACTTCGTATTATACTTCCTCCGTATCAAAATAAGTGACACACTTTCCATTTCGGGACGTATCAAAATAAGTGACACATTTTGAAAACTTTCCTTATTTGGTAAAAATAGTGGGACTCATACCCACTAACTATCCCACTTTAATAAAGTGAGAATTACCCTTATATCATTACTTTTACTTTTTAAACTCGTTAATATCACTTAATTCAAGAAAAGCGGGACTCATTCTCAACTAACTATGTACTATAATATATTTTAACCTCTACTTTAATCTTTTACCTGAAAAATTGTGTAAGCCAATTTGTCTCACTTATTTTGATACAGAGGAAGTATTAAGAGTAATGGTAGGTGGTGTTTGTTTGCAGCTTAATGGAACCATTAAGCGCTGAATGCTTAATCATTCAGCATTCAGTGCGTTTGTGTTGGCGCCTCTGAATGAAGTATATGCAGAATGAAACATCAAAAAACTGCTGAATCATTCTCCCTTAGAATGTATGCTGAATCATCAAGCATTCAAAATTCTTATAAATTTTTTTCTCACATTACAACAAATTTTATACAAAATCTCTTAATCATTCAGAGCGTTGAATCATTCAGTGCTTAATCATTTTGTTTTTTCTTTCAAACAACACCTTAGTCCTACCACTTAGTACTACTAATAGTTCTACTCATTAAATAAAAACATATATCAAAATCAAAGAATAATATTATGAGACATAATTAGTGGATTAGACATGTCATCATATCAAGTGGGTAGAACAAGACTAACTAATACCGTATTTTTCTCTTTAGATAAAAATACTACAATTAAAATAAAAATAAAAATAAAAATAAAAATTAAAATTAAAATAAAAATTAAAATTAAAATTAAAATTAAAATTAAAAGTTAAAATTAAAAATACCACATGTCATCCGATATTCCTATGTATTGAAAGGGATGTAGATGAATACACTTTAATTCAATACTAACAAACTATTATCAGCCGTCAATGTTTCCGTCATTTTTATGAATAGTAAATAAACAGAATTTTGAATCGTAAATGTATTACAAAGGTAATGAGAATACCTATCACCATTCATGATTAATTCTAAAACCCTACATCTACACTAGTAAAAATAAAATTTAAGAATTTTAACGTTATTTTAACACTATATGAAAAAATTTCAGAGGTTGCATGGACAACCTCATGCACTATACTAGGTCATCCCCTAATTAATAATATTAGAGGATCATATTACGGATTATACAATCTGAGTTGGGATTTGCCTCAAAACAAAGAGAGATTATTATGTATAATCCAAAACAAAATACAAAAATGACAGGCTCTTAGGAGATTTTACCCAAGAATCACGAAAACACGCATCGTCACTTGCACGCTACAAGATAACAATGCATATTACATGTCCGGGACAAAAATATAAAATCACTCGACTACCAAAATTCTTATTCATACAAAAATTTATCAGTATTATGTTCGTCCACTTGATCGTATTTCGTATAACATTTTTCCATCTGTACTATATAGCAGCCGCCACCGTCGCCACCCCTCTTTTAAACCCGCCGCGGTCCCCCGCTACAAAACGCCGGGAACGGCCAAAATTAAATAAAAACTGGTTTACAATCACCGATCCCGGTCGCCCCACCATCTCGGCCCACGACTCTTCGGCTTCTCTCCCGCTTTTTTGGAAAGCGGCTGTGGCGTCCAGCCAGTGAATTTTCCACCCTTTCACGTCTCTCAACCGCTGAATTTTTCCAAGCTGCCGGCAAGCAAGTTTGCACGTGTTAATCTTTGTTTCATTAATAGCATCTTCTAATAATTTGGCGCGAGTTCTTTTATCGCCGTAATTTGAATATTCAGCATGAAAATAAGGATCAAATTCCGGTACTCCGATTGCTCGCCGGATTCCTTTTGAGTAATCGGAATTAGGGCTATACATTTTTCTAAGTTCTTCCACTATCCCGGAGTCAACCATCCGGTCAACGCGATCGGAAACGAACGGGTGTAACACCCGCATTGCCACGTCAATCCACAAAAAACAAACATCATAACGTGACCGGAATTCGTAGTTTTTATCATCAATCAATGCTTCAATGAAGGAGTTTGATCCACCGACGATGATCGGTGATGCAGAACGTACAAGTGGTCAACAGGCAATAGCAAAACCAAGTGTGGAAATGGCTGTCTACACTAGGAGGGCAAAACAGGGATTTAACAAAAGTGGCTAAAGGTTGTTAGAGGAGAGAGGCAACAAGAATAAAGGGGATTGGGTGATCCCTGAATGATTCGGACATTTCCTTTTATGATTATTTTGTAATGGCTCCAACCTTGTGGTTGTGAGAGAGGGTTTAATCCCTTGACCTATTTTCTATTTCTCTGTCATTTACATTTCAGAACCTTGTTTAATCAATTGCAATTGAGTGTGTGATTTTCTTATTTCTATTTGAGTATTATCATTGTTATTTGAGTTATTCAGTCCTTATCATTGGTCCGACCTGCTCTTGACCTGCTCGATCTTCCATCATGGTTCAACCTGTTCCAGTCGCAGCTCCGGTAGAAACTCGTGCTCAGGCCACCCGTTTAGAGATTTGTGAATCTCAGATAGCTCAAATGCAGACTGACATGGAGAAGATGAACACCACCATTCAATCAGAGAAGGAAGCAAATATGGAGTTTCGTACAGCGATGCTCAACTGGGTTAAAACCCTAGCTCCTTCGTCACCTCCTGTTCCACCAATACTTACTCCTCCAATGGAGGTAGAACAACCTCCTCCTACTACTAACGATACTCCTTGGGCAGCAAAGAAGATCAAACTTCCCGAATTTGAAGGGTTTGATCCTCAAGGATGGTTGTAAAAAGCTCAGCTGTATTTCGAGATCCATGAAACTCCTCCTCATCTTCGAATCCGTTTGTCTCAGCTTAGTATGGTGGGTGTGGCTACACATTGGTTCACTATTGTGCAACAATTACATGAACCTCTTTTATGGGAGCAATTTGAAATCGAGCTTCTGCAGCGATTCAGCGGTTTGGATATCACCAATCCGTATGAACAACTTGCAACAATGAAACAGGGCCATTCAATTCAGGATTACATTGAAGACTTCGAGTATTTCCTCTCATTGGTTCCGAAATTGCCTGAATCCCAATCTCTGGGTTATTTTGTCGCCGGATTACAGGAAGATGTGAAACGTTGGGTGCGTTTGCACCGGCCGCCGCCGAGACTGGCAGCGATGCATCTGGCCAAAGACGTGGTGGGGCTGTTGAGCCCTGATCCGACTCCTCAATCACCCACTAGGGTTCGCTCCTCATTTGGGCCGTCTAATTGGGCTTCCGGAGATTCCAGGCCCAATACGGGTTTTAGAGCAGATCCAGTCCGTTCATCTTCATTTAGTAGGCCTCCTGATAAGCCCAACATATCCCGCTTGGACACTTCGAGACCTCCTTTCTCTGGTCGCTCGTCCGCCTCTTTCCCCACGATTCAATCCCCTCATCCTCGTGATCGAGGTATGCACTCTTTAACACGTACAGAATGGGAAGATAGAAGAAAGAAAGGATTGTGCTTCCGTCGTGGTCTTCAATTCGGTCCTGCCCATAAATGTGCAGATGGCAAATTACGTATTTTAATCCTGGGAGACGATGAAGAGGAAGATTATACTCTCTCGACACTCGAACAGCCTGATGAAAATGTTCCTTCCCCTACCGCAATTCCTTCGGGTGCTTTGATGGCATTGGATTCCTGCGGAGCAACGACTACAACTCCAATTGGGGGTAAGACTTTGAAATTAAAGGGTTCTTTATTGGATATTCCAATTGTGATTCTGGTAGATAGTGGGGCGACACACAATTTCGTTTCTCGTAAACTATTGCGCCTTCTGGGTATTTCGGTAGAATTTTTTTCAGGGATTCGCATTCGATTAGGCGATGAACATGAAGTTTTCATTGACCAAATTTGTCCCAAATTGCTTGTTCGCATTGCTGCTTGCGATTTTGTTATTCATGCGTTGGCTTTCGAGATGAAACACTTAGACTTGGTCCTTGGGTTGGGCTGGTTACGCACCTTAGGGGATGTCATTCATAATTGGGAAAAAGGAACCATGCAATTCAGGTACAATGACTTATGGGTCTGTCTTCAGGGAATCACTAAGGTGATAGAACCTGCTACATCTCTTAATTCGTGTATGTCAAGACCTACTCTGACATATCCTACGGGGGTACTACAAGTGCTGGACTCAAGTAGTATGGTTGAGGAATTGTCCAACGAATACAAGGCCCAATTACAGAACGTTTGTTCTCGATTTGAATCGGTCTTCCAAGAACCTACTGGGTTGCCTCCATCTCGGCCTCATGATCACTCAATAGTGTTGTACGAACCTCAACTTCCGATCTGCGTTCGCCCGTACCATTATCCACATGTTCAAAAAGAAGAAATTGAAAGACAAGTGGCTGAATTATTATCTTTGGGTATGATAAGACCGAGTACAAGTGCTTTTTCGAGCCCGGTAATATTGGTCCGAAAGAAAGATGGTTCGTGGGGCATGTGTGTTGATTATCGGGCCTTAAACCGGGCTACGGTCCCATACAAATTTCCTATTCCGGTTGTTGATGAGTTAATCGATGAATTGAAAGGTGCCAAATATTTTTCAAAACTGGATTTAAAAGCCGAGTATAATCAGATCCGTATGACCCCCGATAGCATTGATAAAACGGCTTTTAGAACACACGACGGTCACTACGAATACTTGGTAATGCCGTTTGGTCTCACAAACGCACCCGCTACCTTTCAAGCAATAATGAATGATGTATTTTGGGGCTGCCTAAGAAAAATGGTTGTGGTTTTTTTTGATGACATCTTAGTTTATAGTCCATCTTGGGCTCAACACTGTTTAGACTTATCGTGGGTGTTGGCCATCCTAGCCGAACATCACTTTGAGGTTAATCACAAAAAATGTTCTTTTGGAAAAACTTCCATTGATTATTTGGGGCATATCATCAATGGCAGCGGGGTTGCTATGGACCCGTCTAAGAAAAGAAGAGATGTTAATTTCCAGATCGGGGAATGGGTGTACGTCAAGCTTAAACCGTATCGCCAATCCTCTGTTGCCCGACGGATATACCCGAAGCTCGCTGCTCGATACTTTGGTCCGTTTCAAGTCATTTCCCGTATCGGGACAGTAGCTTATAAACTCGAGCTTCCAACGACCTCCAAAATTCACCCCGTCTTTCATGTTTCTCTCCTAAAGAAGGCGGTCCAGTCGTCGGCAGGGTCGTCGTTACCCCCGGAATTAGAGCTAAATGAGACTGATTTCATTTTACCTGCGTCGATTTTGGACACTAGAAAACATGAAGTCAATGGTAACCTCATTTCTCAACTGTTGATTCAATGGCAGAAAAGTCCAACAGAGGAAGCCACTTGGGAAGATGAGGACTACATCAAAACCCAATTTCCGTCCCTTAGTCTTGGGGACAAGACTAGTTTAAATGGTGGGAGTGATGATGCAGAACGTACAAGTGGTCAACATGCAATAGCAAAAATACTACAATTAAAATTAAAATTAAAATTAAAATTAAAATTAAAATTAAAATTAAAATTAAAATTAAAATTAAAATTAAAATTAAAATAAAAATAAAAATAAAAATAAAAATAAAAATAAAAATAAAAATAAAAATAAAAATTAAAATTAAAATTAAAATTAAAATTAAAATTAAAATTAAAATTAAAATTAAAATTAAAAGTTAAAATTAAAAATACCACATGTCATCCGATATTCCTATGTATTGAAAGGGATGTAGATGAATGCACTTTAATTTAATACTAACAAACTATTATCAGCCGTCAATGTTTCCGTCATTTTTATGAATAGTAAATAAACAGAATTTTGAATCGTAAATGTATTACAAAGGTAATGAGAATACCTATCACCATTCATGATTAATTCTAAAACCCTACATCTACACTAGTAAAAATAAAATTTAAGAATTTTAACGTTATTTTAACACTATATGAAAAAATTTCAGAGGTTGCATGGACAACCTCATGCACTATACTAGGTCATCCCCTAATTAATAATATTAGAGGATCATATTACGGATTATACAATCTGAGTTGGGATTTGCCTCAAAACAAAGAGAGATTATTATGTTTAATCCAAAACAAAATATAAAAATGACAGGCTCTTAGGAGATTTTACCCAAGAATCACGAAAACACGCATCGTCACTTGCACGGTACAAGATAACAATGCATATTACATGTCCGGGACAAAAATATAAAATCACTCGACTACCAAAATTCTTATTCATACAAAAATTTATCAGTATTATGTTCGTCCACTTGATCGTATTTCGTATAACATTTTTCCATCTGTACTATATAGCAGCCGCCACCGCCGCCACCCCTCTTTTAAACCCGCCGCGGTCCCCCGCTACAAAACGCCGGGAACGGCCATAATTTAATAAAAACTGGTTTACAATCACCGATCCCGGTCGCCCCACCATCTCGGCCCACGACTCTTCGGCTTCTCTCCCGCTTTTTTGGAAAGCGGCTGTGGCGTCCAGCCAGTGAATTTTCCACCCTTTCACGTCTCTCAACCGCTGAATTTTTGCAAGCTGCCGGCAAGCAAGTTTTCACGTGTTAATCTTTGTTTCATTAATAGCATCTTCTAATAATTTGGCGCGAGTTCTTTTATCGCCGTAATTTGAATATTCAGCATGAAAATAAGGATCAAATTCCGGTACTCCGATTGCTCGCCGGATTCCTTTTGAGTAATCGGAATTAGGGCTATACATTTTTCTAAGTTCTTCCACTATCCCGGAGTCAACCATCCGGTCAACGCGATCGGAAACGAACGGGTGTAACACCCGCATTGCCACGTCAATCCACAAAAAACAAACATCATAACGTGACCGGAATTCGTAGTTTTTATCATCAATCAATGCTTCAATGAAGGAGTTTGATCCACCGACGATGATCGGTGATGCAGAACGTACAAGTGGTCAACAGGCAATAGCAAAACCAAGTGTGGAAATGGCTGTCTACACTAGGAGGGCAAAACAGGGATTTAACAAAAGTGGCTAAAGGTTGTTAGAGGAGAGAGGCAACAAGAATAAAGGGGATTGGGTGATCCCTGAATGATTCGGACATTTCCTTTTATGATTATTTTGTAATGGCTCCAACCTTGTGGTTGTGAGAGAGGGTTTCATCCCTGGACCTATTTTCTATTTCTCTGTCATTTACATTTCAGAACCTTGTTTAATCAATTGCAATTGAGTGTGTGATTTTCTTATTTCTATTTGAGTATTATCATTGTTATTTGAGTTATTCAGTCCTTATCATTGGTCCGACCTGCTCTTGACCTGCTCGATCTTCCATCATGGTTCAACCTGTTCCAGTCGCAGCTCTGGTAGAAACTCGTGCTCAGGCCACCCGTTTAGAGATTTGTGAATCTCAGATAGCTCAAATGCAGACCGACATGGAGAAGATGAACACCACCATTCAATCAGAGAAGGAAGCAAATATGGAGTTTCGTACAGCGATGCTCAACTGGGTTAAAACCCTAGCTCCTTCGTCACCTCCTGTTCCACCAATACTTACTCCTCCAATGGAGGTGGAACAACCTCCTCCTACTACTAACGATACTCCTTGGGCAGCAAAGAAGATCAAACTTCCCGAATTTGAAGGGTTTGATCCTCAAGGATGGTTGCAAAAAGCTCAGCTGTATTTCGAGATCCATGAAACTCCTCCTCATCTTCGAATCCGTTTGGCTCAGCTTAGTATGGTGGGTGTGGCTACACATTGGTTCACTATTGTGCAACAATTACATGAACCTCTTTCATGGGAGCAATTTGAAATCGAGCTTCTGCAGCGATTCAGCGGTTTGGATATCACCAATCCGTATGAACAACTTGCAACAATGAAACAGGGCCATTCAATTCAGGATTACATTGAAGACTTCGAGTATTTCCTCTCATTGGTTCCGAAATTTCCTGAATCCCAATCTCTGGGTTATTTTGTCGCCGGATTACAGGAAGATGTGAAACGTTGGGTGCGTTTGCACCGGCCGCCGCCGAGACTGGCAGCGATGCATCTGGCCAAAGACGTGGTGGGGCTGTTGAGCCCTGATCCGACTCCTCAATCACCCACTAGGGTTCGCTCCTCATTTGGGCCGTCTAATTGGGCTTCCGGAGATTCCAGGCCCAATACGGGTTTTAGAGCAGATCCAGTCCGTTCATCTTCATTTAGTAGGCCTCCTGATAAGCCCAACATATCCCGCTTGGACACTTCGAGACCTCCTTTCTCTGGTCGCTCGTCCGCCTCTTTCCCCACGATTCAATCCCCTCCTGCTCGTGATCGAGGTATGCACTCTTTAACACGTACAGAATGGGAAGATAGAAGAAAGAAAGGATTGTGCTTCCGTTGTAGTCTTCAATTCGGTCCTGCCCATAAATGTGCAGATGGCAAATTACATAGTTTAATCCTGGGAGACGATGAAGAGGAAGATTATACTCTCTCGACACTCGAACAGCCTGATGAAAATGTTCCTTCCCCTACCGCAATTCCTTCGGGTGCTTTGATGGCATTGGATTCCTGCGGAGCAACGACTACAACTCCAATTGGGGGTAAGACTTTGAAATTAGAGGGTTCTTTATTGGATATTCCAATTGTGATTCTGGTAGATAGTGGGGCGACACACAATTTCGTTTCTCGTAAACTATTGCGCCTTCTGGGTATTTCGGTAGAATTTTTTTCAGGGATTCGCATTCGATTAGGCGATGAACATGAAGTTTTCATTGACCAAATTTGTCCCAAATTGCTTGTTCACATTGCTGCTTGCGATTTTGTTATTCCTGCGTTGGCTTTCGAGATGAAGCACTTAGACTTGGTCCTTGGGTTGGGCTGGTTACGCACCTTAGGGGATGTCATTCATAATTGGGAAAAAGGAACCATGCAATTCAGGTACAATGACTTATGGGTCTGTCTTCAGGGAATCACTAAGGTGATAGAACCTGCTACATCTCTTAATTCGTGTATGTCAAGACCTACTCTGACATATCCTACGGGGGTACTACAAGTGCTGGACTCAAGTAGTATGGTTGAGGAATTGTCCAACGAATACAAGGCCCAATTACAGAACGTTTGTTCTCAATTTGAATCGGTCTTCCAAGAACCTACTGGGTTGCCTCCATCTCGGCCTCAACTTCCGATCTGCGTTCGCCCGTACCATTATCCACATGTTCAAAAAGAAGAAATTGAAAGACAAGTGGCTGAATTATTATCTTTGGGTATGATAAGACCGAGTACAAGTGCTTTTTCGAGCCCGGTAATATTGGTCCGAAAGAAAGATGGTTCGTGGCGCATGTGTGTTGATTATCGGGCCTTAAACCGGGCTACGGTCCCAAACAAATTTCCTATTCCAGTTGTTGATGAGTTAATCGATGAATTGAAAGGTGCCAAATATTTTTCAAAACTGGATTTAAAAGCCGAGTATAATCAGATCCGTATGACCCCCGATAGCATTGATAAAACGGCTTTTAGAACACACGACGGTCACTACGAATACTTGGTAATGCCGTTTGGTCTCACAAACGCACCCGCTACCTTTCAAGCAATAATGAATGATGTATTTCGGGGCTGCCTAAGAAAAATGGTTGTGGTTTTTTTTTGATGACATCTTAGTTTATAGTCCATCTTGGGCTCAACACTGTTTAGACTTATCGTGGGTGTTGGCCATCCTAGCCGAACATCACTTTGTGGTTAATCACAAAAAATGTTCTTTTGGAAAAACTTCCATTGATTATTTGGGGCATATCATCAATGGCAGCGGGGTTGCTATGGACCCGTCTAAGAAAAGAAGAGATGTTAATTTCCAGATCGGGGAATGGGTGTACGTCAAGCTTAAACCGTATCGCCAATCCTCTGTTGCCCGACGGATATACCCGAAGCTCGCTGCTCGATACTTTGGTCCGTTTCAAGTCATTTCCCGTATCGGGACAGTAGCTTATAAACTCGAGCTTCCAACGTCCTCCAAAATTCACCCCGTCTTTCATGTTTCTCTCCTAAAGAAGGCGGTCCAGTCGTCGGCAGGGTCGTCGTTACCCCCGGAATTAGAGCTAAATGAGACTGATTTCTTTTTACCTGCGTCGATTTTGGACACTAGAAAACATGAAGTCAATGGTAACCTCATTTCTCAACTGTTGATTCAATGGCAGAACAGTCCAACAGAGGAAGCCACTTGGGAAGATGAGGACTACATCAAAACCCAATTTCCGTCCCTTAGTCTTGGGGACAAGACTAGTTTAAATGGTGGGAGTGATGATGCAGAACGTACAAGTGGTCAACATGCAATAGCAAAAATACTACAATTAAAATTAAAATTAAAATTAAAATAAAAATTAAAATTAAAATTAAAATTAAAATTAAAATTAAAATAAAAATTAAAATTAAAATAAAAATTAAAATTAAAATTAAAATTAAAATTAAAAGTTAAAATTAAAAATACCACATGTCATCCGATATTCCTATGTATTGAAAGGGATGTAGATGAATGCACTTTAATTCAATACTAACAAACTATTATCAGCCGTCAATGTTTCCGTCATTTTTATGAATAGTAAATAAACAGAATTTTGAATCGTAAATGTATTACAAAGGTAATGAGAATACCTATCACCATTCATGATTAATTCTAAAACCCTACATCTACACTAGTAAAAATAAAATTTAAGAATTTTAACGTTATTTTAACACTATATGAAAAAATTTCAGAGGTTGCATGGACAACCTCATGCACTATACTAGGTCATCCCCTAATTAATAATATTAGAGGATCATATTACGGATTATACAATCTGAGTTGGGATTTGCCTCAAAACAAAGAGAGATTATTATGTTTAATCCAAAACAAAATACAAAAATGACAGGCTCTTAGGAGATTTTACCCAAGAATCACGAAAACACGCATCGTCACTTGCACGGTACAAGATAACAATGCATATTACATGTCCGGGACAAAAATATAAAATCACTCGACTACCAAAATTCTTATTCATACAAAAATTTATCAGTATTATGTTCGTCCACTTGATCGTATTTCGTATAACATTTTTCCATCTGTACTATATAGCAGCCGCCACCGTCGCCACCCCTCTTTTAAACCCGCCGCGGTCCCCTGCTACAAAACGCCGGGAACGGCCAAAATTAAATAAAAACTGGTTTACAATCACCGATCCCGGTCGCCCCACCATCTCGGCCCACGACTCTTCGGCTTCTCTCCCGCTTTTTTGGAAAGCGGCTGTGGCGTCCAGCCAGTGAATTTTCCACCGTTTCACGTCTCTCAACCGCTGAATTTTTCCAAGCTGCCGGCAAGCAAGTTTGCACGTGTTAATCTTTGTTTCATTAATAGCATCTTCTAATAATTTGGCGCGAGTTCTTTTATCGCCGTAATTTGAATATTCAGCATGAAAATAAGGATCAAATTCCGGTACTCCGATTGCTCGCCGGATTCCTTTTGAGTAATCGGAATTAGGGCTATACATTTTTCTAAGTTCTTCCACTATCCCGGAGTCAACCATCCGGTCAACGCGATCGGAAACGAACGGGTGTAACACCCGCATTGCCACGTCAATCCACAAAAAACAAACATCATAACGTGACCGGAATTCGTAGTTTTTATCATCAATCAATGCTTCAATGAAGGAGTTTGATCCACCGACGATGATCGGTGATGCAGAACGTACAAGTGGTCAACAGGCAATAGCAAAACCAAGTGTGGAAATGGCTGTCTACACTAGGAGGGCAAAACAGGGATTTAACAAAAGTGGCTAAAGGTTGTTAGAGGAGAGAGGCAACAAGAATAAAGGGGATTGGGTGATCCCTGGATGATTCGGACATTTCCTTTTATGATTATTTTGTAATGGCTCCAACCTTGTGGGTGTGAGAGAGGGTTTCATCCCTGGACCTATTTTCTATTTCTCTGTCATTTACATTTCAGAACCTTGTTTAATCAATTGCAATTGAGTGTGTGATTTTCTTATTTCTATTTGAGTATTATCATTGTTATTTGAGTTATTCAGTCCTTATCAATCGGAAACTTACCTCTTCCAACGATTGATTGCATGGTGAGTGATGCGGCGGTGACAAAGTTTCCGGCGGTGAAATCTCCTGCCGGATCAACTATTCCGAGAAGATGGTGTGGAACGCCGTCACATTTGTCGGCTGTGATTTTGTTCGTAAGGATGTCTAAACCGTCATGCACTTGATTTTTATCGGAGTTTATAATCTCGGCGGGAAACCGTGTGGCAAGATCGATTGAGAGTTTTGATTTTCCGGTGCCGGTGGCGCCCATAACCACCACAACTTTTTCCTTCTGTGGTCGGCACCGGAGCACCGGTAAGTCCATTCCGCCGGTGGGTATTTGTAATATAGATGGTTGAGCTTGTTGGCACATCATCATTGTAATCTTCATTGTTAGAATGGAATAAATTCTTTTTCTTTTTGTAATATGCGGCAACCTGAAAACGTGTGGCACAGGTTTAGCTATGAATCATTTGATGGTAGTTTTTTGAGTTGAGAGAAAGTGGCAAATAAATATGAGTTGAAATTTTGCATGATGGAGCAGACTCACTTGTATGTGATATTTATAGTGAAGAAAAAGTTTGATTTTGAATTGACAATTTATTTTCATGAAATTATAATGGTCCCACTTCATCACAGTCGAGCTATGGCTTGTTAAGAGGAGGAACACGTCTTCAATAGCCGAATGAATTGGAACGCATAGTCTTAGAGCACAAGGTGTTGGAATTATGTTAAAATTATATTAAATGCTTTTTACATCTTAATATGATTTTAACACTTATCTTAAAATTACACTCTCTGGTTTAATATGCATCCTATAACACCTCTTTAGGACCTACAAAAAATACTTTAAACCATTCACAATTTACATTACAAAAAAAAAAAAAAAAAAAAAATGGTTGACGAGGCGTTGTAGTGTAACATCCCAAAAATCAGTATAAATTTAAAAAAAATTAAACCATTTAATAATAAAATTTCCCAAAGTACAAGTAAACATACACTGAGTGAATAATAACACAATAAACATACACATACAAAACAATTCATGCTACATACATGATCCTTAAAGACTCTACTCATTTCTTGTTATTAGTCCTTTATTAAATCTCGTTAGGTTCGCTGTGGTACTGTGACGATACTTGACGCGTGCCTCTGCTCTCTGTTGGAATTATGTGCACAATTAGTCAACCTATGGTGATATATCCATGCCTACGAAACACTTAAGGGTCACCACGATGAGTGCATGTAATACGAGTAAGATATGTAATGATACTTGGATGAGGAACGATTCATAATAGTCATTATGAATTAGTTAAGTATTAAGTTAAGTTTAACTTATTACTAGATTAGTTTAACTAACTAATTAATACAAGTATTTGTACATTTACTAGTTGAGTAAATATACAATGTGTTAATTATAGATTATACATAATATGATTTAAAGCTATTAAATCATATAGTGTCTGGATAATATTATTGTGTAAATTATATAAAGGTTATTATATAATTAATTATTAAAAGTATAAATACAAGCATATATATTTCGTGTATTATATATATCGAAATATATTAGTGTGTTAATACTAGACATTTAATAATTAAGTGCAACAATAATAACTAGATAAACTATGAGGGTTGAATGTGTAAAGGAATAAGTTTAATCAAGAATTTAATCTTAATTAAACTAGAATGACTTAAATGAAACTTATTATATTATAAATAGAAGGCTTAAAGTTTCATTTAAACAAAATCTTTTGCTTCCTTCCTTCCCAAGAAAATTCCCCTCCTCCCTCCTTGGAATTTCGGCCGAACCCCAACACAAGAACACAAGCCTTGCGTTCTTCGTGTTCTTCGTTCGTTTTTCGTGTTCTTCTAGTCTTGAAGTACAAGAATCGTTACAAGTGATCAACTAAATGATCGCTCGTCGTGTTCATTATCAGTGGACTTTCTTAAGCAGTTGAGGTATGATTTGGAAAACCCTTTTTCCCTCTTCTCCCCTTGTTCGAAGTCGAACCAAGAACCCTAGGGTTCTTGGTTAGTTCGACGAACACACACACGTATGTGTGTATGTTCGAGTTTTTCGTACAAGGCTTCTTTCTTGTTAATCTAGTTTAGATTTCCAACATCTCATAATCCTTTAGGGTTTAAGGATTAAGTTTAATCTCAGTTCCGCTTTTAGGGATTAAACTAGCTAGTTGGTTTAACCGGCAAGAACAACTTCATGTTCTTGTCAGTATGGTTCGAACCAAGTGAACTAGGTGGTCTACCCAATGGGTTGAACAATATTATGAAACCCTACACTCTCGCGCTCGTCACAACACCCTCTTTCAACACCCTCTTTCAACACCCTCTCTAGGTGCCCCGCAGTACCACGCTAGAGTCGTGAAGTGTGCTTGGCTTACTCTGGAAGAGTTGGCTATTTATTAATCTCATATATAATTAGTTGGTTTTATTAACGTGTTGACTCGTTACAACATGTACTCATATAAAACCAAACACCTCAACATATAACATCTCATAGATATAAAAACACATAACACATCTCATATGCATATCAACTCATAAATCAGTCTCCTATACACATACCAATCACATAATGATATGGTACTCAGGTTGGTTACTCAGTATCCATACATCAGTTTAGAATACTAGTAAAATAAAGCCCATATATTACAGATCATCACATAATCAAAGCTCAGCTCAATCAACAACAGTTCATGACATTGAGAAAAAATATATGAATCGAATGTAAGTGCAGGTTTATAATGAGATTATAACACCCCGAGACCCGACCTAGTATTTTATTACACTCAGGAAGTTATATTTTATTGTTTATTTTGTAACACCACGATTTAAGAGCCAATTTTTTAAATACATAACGGAAGCAATCTAACAAAAACATAAGTAAAAAATATTACAAGTCATAAAAATTGTTTACATATTATCCAAATATTAAAACATTCCACGGTGTTACTAAAACAAGGTTCGACTTGGTTTACAAAATCAGAGTACGGTCAGACTTTCAAAATCTTACTCTAGTCACCCCTAACCAAAACAACCCGAAAAGAGTCAACAAATGACGTATTAGCACAAAGCTAAGTGAATAGAAATAACCATCAATTTGTATAACCACAATAAATTAGAAACATTGAGAAATCATTCTTGCAACCCTTCCAAAATTCCAAAAGCAAGTGGACGTTATGAGAGGACCGGCGGTCTAGCGCAGAACCTTCAACGGTTGTCGGCCTAACAACAGATTACCGATAACCCTTTACTATTGGCACGGTAAACCCTCTTTACGTAACACATACGTAAGGAGTCCGAGTACCGTATCCAATAGTAACAAAGCCCAATCAAACCCACTATAGTTGACCTCTAAAAAACATTTGCACATACTACAATTAACATTCCGCAGTTAAAAGCATCTCTGATAATCAATAAATGTAAAAAAAATGCATTTTCCCATGATCAGCCAAAGATAGCAACTCTGTCTAAGATAGCGCTCTATCTTTAAAAGATAACGCCTCTATCCAAAGATAGCTCCTCTATCATTAAAAGGTAGCGCCTCTATCTTTAAAAAGAGAGTGGTGCTAATTCGAGCTTCTATTTGATTTTTCCCAAATCCACCAAAGATAGCGCCTCTATCTAAAGATAGCGCTCTATCTCCTGCAGACTTGTAAAAATCATGCAATATTTCATGTCACTCTACCATTCCATAGTTTTTTCAAATTACACAAGAAGGAAGATTAAATCCACTCACCTAGGCTTGTAAACAAACCGAAAGAACACGAACGGAGCCTTGTTCGTGTTCGTTTGTTAAGGAAAAAATGTGTTCGTGAACGGTTCACGGACACTTATTGATATTGGCAGATTTATACATATATTTATCTGTCAATATTCCTCTTTTTGTGTATATTTATTGATTATAATATGATGCTATCACTCAAAAATAGTCTCCATTCTATTTTTAAGGCTATAGAAGAAAAAGTAACAAAAACGGGTCAAAACGACACTAGAAAATGAAGATACCCAGTATCTGAAGATATAGCGCCGCTATCTATGTCGTTATCCGTGTCGCTATCTCGGATCAAGTCGCTATTTCGGACCTTTGTTCGTAAGTAAAACTGAAGATAGCTACGCGATTTTACGCGGGTTTCACTTTAGCGACGCGATTTTGGACGTTAGCGACGCAATTTCAAGCGGTCTGACTTTAAGCGAATATGCAGATCTGGATTAGGGAATTTTGACCTAATTGAAGTGGCAACCGAAAAAGTACCCTAGGAGCTCTCAACCATCAAGATTCAAGACATTGGTATTTATTGTCTTTATTCGAACTATGTTTATGTCTATGATTTCTTACGTTTGTTTGATGATTATTAGCATGTCTATGTGCTAATAAATCTTATATTCGCTATGATTAGATGAAGTTTAGGTTTTAGGTTTGGATATTTTTAGTATTTATTATGATTGTTTGAACACTTATGTTTTTAAGAAAGAACCTTTTTGTTAAACTTTTACCTTCGCATTATGTAATCTGTTTATTGCTTGACTAACTAAATATTGACAGCACTGAATTGATCTAGTAATTTCCCTGAATTTTCATATCATTTGACGTGGTCAGCGACTCACTGGAAATATGGGTCTGAGATTAGATACTGATAACCTAGGTAAAACTTAAAGTCTAATCTGTAGAGAAGAAATTCATAGGATTAGACGGTCTCAGAAAGCCGGACCAAGTTAAGAATTATAAGCCGGAGTGTGACCTAAATAGGTTTCTTAGAGAAGAAATTCCTTGAGACCACATTAGAGACATTGTAAGGATTTGAGAGAAATCTAGCTCCTTAAACTCGTAGAACATGAATTAAATCGGTACTTCAAAACCGAACCCAGACCTAGACGGTTTGGACTATAGTGAATATCCTTCTTAATATTGAAAACACTTCCACTTTGTATACTGTCAATTGTTTGCTTTCCAAATTAATTTTGTTTAAATAAATTATTTTGTTCATAAAAGTTACAACAATGAATTAGTTTTGTTTTACTTAATCAGATAAACTATTCCCTGTGGAGACGAAATACCTGAAAGTACTTACTTGAACTATATTTCTCACGATTTAGGTCATACTTGCCTAATAGTGTGGTAATCTAGGAAAGGCTGGTGATTTATTTAAACTGGTTTTATCTCATCAAGTCTTTGGCGCCGCTGCCGGGGAGCAGTTTCTCGATTAGTAATTTAAAACTAATCAGCTAATTGATCCTTATCCAGGGATTTATTCCTAAAAAAGTTATTTAATTTGTTTTTATTTACTGTCTGGTTTTCATTGAAGTTGTTAAACTGTTGTGTTTTTACGATATGCCTTAAGTTTTGCAGGTGTATGACCCGTAGCTCTAACTCTGATCCGGTATCACCGTATACTGAGCCAGAGAGACATCTTCGCCAGCGACATAGAGCAGTTTTAACAACGCGATACCTAGAGTCAATCAACTTTCAAGCTATTGAAAACCCCGTTTTTGAGATGTGAGATCAACCACCGCCAACAGAGCAGCCCATGTGGAGTACTAGGCAAACAACACCAAATGCCCCTACTCCAGCTATCACAGTTCCATAACTGACAAATATAAACTTTGAAATTAAAGGACACTTCTTTAGTATGGTGCCAGATCTGAACTTCGATGGCAGATTATGCAATGATCCTAACATACATCTAGAAAACTTTTTGGAGATTTGTGAATTGTTCAAACAACGAGATGTAACGATTCATGCCATGAGACTGAGATGGTTTCCATGCAGTTTAGCTGGGGATGCAAAAGAATGGGTAAAATTTTAGAGCCAGGCTCTATTACGACTGGGGATGAACTCCAAAGTCGCTTTATTACACGTTATTTTTCACCAGCTAAAGCTGACAAACATAAAACTGATATTATGGCATTTATGCACGAAGTATGTGAAAAGATAACGGAGGCTTGGGAAAGATTGGAAAGCCTACCGAGAAAATGCCCCAACCATGGTTTCGAGAAAAATTACAATGAACACATCTTTTTATAGGGGATTGGATCACACATCTCGTTCCCTCCTCGATTCATCAAGTGGTGGATTATTCATGTACAAAACCCCAACTCAAGCATATCAACCTCTTGAAGACATCTCCATGAATAGTCTGGAATGGACATCCGACAGACGAGTCGGACTGAAGCAAGCATCTCTGAATGGGGTTGATGATCGACAAAATGATGTAGTGGCCGCTATAAAGAACAACCAACGGGTATTTGAACGTAAATTAGATAAAATAACCAGTTGTTTACATGCCATACAGGTTGGGTGCGATATATGAAAAGGTCCGCATCTCACAGAAGAATGCCAACAACATCAACCGATGATGACGGAAGAGGAGTTGAATTACATTAATAATGGGTACAGAGGTAATTATCAGAATGGAAATCAAGTGTACAACAACAATAACAATCAGGGGTACAACAACGATAGAGGTTATAACATAAACTAAAACAACAACTATCCCCTGAGACAATCGAACCCCCTGGTTTCCAACGTGTTAATCAAGCAAACCAACCACCTCGAGAGAATGCTGCGGGTCAAGGATCAAAGTCCTCAATTGAACTCATGCTTGAAAAGTTTATGGAAAAACAAGATAAGAAAGTTGATGAGCAGGATCAGATCATTAGAAATCAGCAAGCAACAATTTAAAGTTTAGAGAGGAATATGGGTAGAATGGCCAAAGCATTACAAGACAGACCACAACGCATTCTACCACCACATACACAAGATAATCCATTACGGGGATTCGAAAATGTTAAAGCTATCACTACTGGAAGTGGTAAAACGGTAAGTTCACCTGTTCTTAATACTAATGAAAATTCTTCTGATGTACATGTTAATGAGGAGACTCCAGTTGATGTAGAGGAGAGGGAAATGGAAAAGATTGAAACTCCAAAAGAGCTAGAAAAGAAAAATCCAAAGGAGACGCACAAGTCTACTAACCCACAAGCAACAAACTCATACGGTTGAGGAAAGAAAAACTTAAAGAAAATACGGTAAGTTTGTTGACATTATTAAACAGGTGCGCATTAACATTCCTTTGGTTGACATGTTAGCAGGGATGCCGACCTACGGAAAATTCATCAAGGATTTGGTTTCTAGCAAGACACAAACGGAGGAGGCGTCATCACCAATACTAAGTGAGGAATGATCAGCTGTCCTCCAACCAAATATGCCTCCAAAGAAGGGTGATACATGAAGTTTTATAATCCCTTGTCTTATAGATAATCTACCACCTTGTAAAGCAATAGTGGACTTAGGAGCTAGCATCAGCTTAATGCCCTTGTCGATGTACCTTAAATTCGGATTACCAAATCTTAAACCGACTAGGATGAATGCTAGACTAGCAGACCTGTCATACATAAACACGTTAGGCATAGCAGAGAACGTCCCAGTCAAGGTCGATAGATTCATATTTCCGGCCGATTTTGTAATCTTAAACATCAATAAGAACCAAACGTCCCTCTCATCTTAGGGAGACCCTTTTTGAATACCACGAGTGCCATTATATTAGACGCGGAAAAATAGCTCAGTTTAGGTGTCGGAAATGACCGAGTCACTTTCTCTATTGAGAAAGCAATGAAACATACCTTTGCCTCTGATGATACATGCAATTTCATCGATATCATTGATGTGTGCATGGAGGAGGAAATCACTTTATTTCTCGACCTAGATTGCGATGACATCACTACCTATGGTGATGTCACTCTAGACTCTCCCGAATCTATCCTAGATCTCTCAGAGCTCGTGGAACTACTTCATATTGATGAAGAGGATTCAGAAGAAAATGAAGTAGATTTTGAGAAATTCGACCCTGACTAAACACTCCGTATAAAAACATCTTTGAGGACCCTCAATTTCTTAAACTTAAACCGTTACCTGACCATCAAGAGTATGCATTCCTTCACGTAGAATCCGAGTTGCCTGTAATCATTTTGTCTACATTAGCTCCCACTGAAAAAGAAAAATTTGATAAAAATATTAAAATCTCACAAAAGAGCTTTAGCATGGAAAACCACAGTATACCGGGTATAAACCCTTCCTTTTGTACACACAAAATTCTAATGGAAGACAATTTCAAACCTAGTGAGAAGAGGCAAAGGCTTTTAAATCCCAACATGAAAGAAGTTGTAAAGAAAGAGGTTCTTAAACTGCTTGATGCATGGCTCATCTATACCATTTCTGACAGTCCTTGGGTGAGTCCGGTCCAAGTGGTTGACAGTTGTGCCTAATGACCTGGACGAACTAGTTCATACTCGTACTGTCACGAGATGGCGAGTTTGCATCGACTACCGCCAACTCAACGAAGCCACTCGAAAGGATCACTTTCCTTTACCCTTCATTGATCAAATGTTGGAGAGATTGGGCGGAAACAACTTCTATTGTTTCTTCGACGATTACTCCGGCTACTTTAAAATCCCGATCGACCCCCAAGATCAGGAAAAGACTACCTTCACGTGCCCATTTGGTACATTTGCTTATAGAAGGATGCCATTCGGGTTGTGCAACACTCCTGCAACATTTCAGCGGTGCATGACGGCGATTTTTCAAGACATGATCGAGGACTGTATGGAAGTCTTCATGGATGATTTCTCAGTATTCGGAGATTTCGAGTCATGTCTTTCTAGCCTAGAGCGAGTTCTCATTAGGTGCGAGGAATCCAATCTCGTGCTTAATTCGGAAAAGTGTCATTTCATTGTGCGTGAAGGCATCGTGTTAGGACCACAAAATTTCCGCGAAGGGGATTGAGGTCAATAAAATCAAAAATGGATGTCATTTCTAAATTACCTCCCCCTTCAAATGTCAAATATGTGAGAAGTTTCTTAGGTCATGCCGGGTTCTATCGTCGGTTCATCAAGGATTTTTCCAAGATGACACGACCTTTGACTCATCTTCTCGAGAAGGATACACCTTTCGTGTTCACTCCCGAATGTGTAAAAGCCTTCAATCTTCTCAAGAATCAACTCACGGAAGCTCGTATCATGGTATCTCCCAATTGTGAGTTACCAATTGAACTCATGTGCGATGCTAGTGATTTCGCACTTGGTGCAGTTTTAGGTCAGTGTATCGATAATCATTTCAAACCTATTTATTACGCGAGCCGAACATTCACCGGTGCTTAGGTGAATTACACCACAACTGAAAAAGAACTCCTTGCAGTGGTTTTCTCCTTTGACAAATTCCGTCCTTACCTTGTATTTTCTAAAACAATTGTCTATACAGATCACTCAGCAATGAAATAACTCTTCACCAAGAAAGATGCAAAACCGAGTGTCATTTGTTGGATTATTCTCCTACAAGAATTCGACATTGAGATTAAAGATAAAAAAGGAGCGGAAACGCTTGCGGCGGATCATGTATCCCGATTAGAGAACCCTTATCTTGAGGAGTGCAACGAAGACGGGATTCATGATACTTGTCCCGGTGAATTTCTTGAAGTGGTCAATGCTTTTCAAGACACCAACAATCCGTGGTTCGCTGATTTCGCAAATTATCTAGCGGCGGGTGTTCTTCTTAAAGGAATGACCCATCAACAAAAAGGGAAATTCTTTTCGGTCTTCAAACATTACAATTGGGATGCTCCACATCTTTTCCGGGTCGGTCCCAATTTGACGCATAGACGTTGTGTGTCCGGTGACGAAGCTCAAGACATTCTCAACAAATGTCACAAGGGCCCCACCGGTGGACATTTTTTGTCCAAACTATACCGCCCGAAAAGTTCTTGATGCGGGATTCTATTGGCCAACGATCTTCAAAGATGCACAAGACTTGGTCAAAACCTGTGATGCATGCCAAAGAACCGGAAGCATTTCCAAACGGGATGAAATGCCACAACATGCAACCAAGTGTGTGAGGTCTTCGACATTTGGGGGAATTGATTTCATGGGTCCGTTCCCGAGCTCCCAAGGTAATAAATGCATCCTTGTTGCATTTGATTACGTCTCAAAATTGGCCGAGGCAAAAGCTCTTCCAACTAATGATGCCCGAGTCGTAATAAATTTTCTTAAATCTCTTTCTTGCTGGTTCGGTTGCTCAAGGGCCTTGATTAGTGATCGTGGTACACATTTTGCTAACCATCTTATGGAGAAAACGCTCCAACGATATGGTGTCCACCATAATTTCTCGACCGCGTATTGTTGGAATTGATAGGTCACAAGAACCATGGATTGTTTGTTTAATTGATAAAATAATTAGACTTAAGACAATTAAAGTGATGAACATAATATTAGAGTCAAATGTATAATTCCACTAAGTGTGGTATGCTGCGGAATAGCAATACCACTGATCAATTACAAAGGATATATAAGTGTAAAGTAAATTGGTGAGTAATCCTTTTCCAAATGATCTCTATTTATAGTGATATAGAGATCTTACAAGATGGGCAAAGGAGTAATGGAAGGACCGGAGAAGGAAAGTGACTAAGATCAAGGGATTTGATCTAGTCAGTTACATTTGAGAATGTAACTCAGTCCTTCCACTCAGTATTGGATTTCCAATACTGAGTTCTGATACTGAGTGGCCAATACTGCCTACTCAGTATCACACCGAGACTTAGCTAATTTTATACAATCTAATCTAAGCTAGTCTAGGTTGTCTTGTTATCTTAAGATCCTAAAGGGGTAAGGCTTTTTGCCTTAACAATCTCCCCCATCTAATGATAACAAGATAATAATACAAAGAGAATTTAAATACAGAACAAAAATAAAAAAACAGCAGAGTCTTCTTCTTAATCAAAACAACCGAGTCTTCTTCTTCATCTGCTGTTGATGGATTCATGCTCATAGAAGACCTCTTGCTTGATGTGGATGAACTCTTCTCTCTTCTTCAGTTCATCCTTTCTGTTATTGAGCACAACAATGATCTTCTTCCTAAACCAATAGTCCTCCTTCTTGGTTATCATCCATTTCAGTCCAACAAGATGACTGATGTGGGCTCTTGGCAGATCTGCTTCAGAGATGAAGCACTCGTGATCCTCTGAGTCAATATACATATATCCAGATGTTGGATATATGACACTCTTTTGATCCTGAAATACAAGGTTAGGAGGAAGAGGATACTTCTAGAAAAATTTGTATGTATGGAGGCACTCATGTCGGTTGTTAGAATATGCTTTAGTCATCACACTGAGTGCCCTATACTCCACCTCATGGAGTAGTCCCTTCTCATAACATACAGCAGATACTGCACAGATCTCATCCAAGACTATCTGAGCAGTTGTTGATCATTTTGGAAGCTCTTTGATCAGTCTTGTGATCTTCACCCAGTCTTGAAGACCAATTCTCTGAATATCATGAAGAAAGATCTTCATGGGAGGACTGATTAAGCCAATGTAGGTGATAATAATTATTCCTTCTTTGGACTACACTTTCACCTTATTGACATCAAGGTTTAACCAGTGTATTCCCCTCACATTTAGAAATGCCTTGGTCTTCAAGAACTCGTTCATGTTCTCCTTATACTGAGCCCGAGCAGCAACCATATTCCAATAATTTTGAATATGGTCTGGACCCTTTCTTGTAACTCTGTGAGATGGACCAGGGGTATCAGTATCTGGGTCTGTATCTGGTTCTTCTTTAACTCCCAACTCTTGTTCATATAAAAATCTTTCTTGTTCATCAAAAAGTTGTTGACGAGTCAATCTTGGAACCTGCTCAGTATCACTGTCCACAGTATGGACAGGTCTTATTGGTCTTGTAATTAAATGAGCAGGTTCCTCACTTGATTCAGAAAGAGGAAGTCTTCTTGTGGGTGGTCTTCTTCTTCTGGTAACCAGATAGTCTTCAGGCTCTCCTGGCTCTTCATCATCGGAGGATGATGATGAAGAGCTTTCTTGTTCTGCCATATCCAGTGCATAGTTAAGAAAGTTTTGATTTGGCACTGGATTTTGGGTCTTCATCTTCATCATCAACAATAGGCCAGATGAATGGCCTGTAGAGTACTATCTGCAAGTTGTTCTCTTCTAGAGCAGGTGGCTCAGTATTAAGTTGCCGAGTTTGGTCAGTGTTAGTCTCCCCCTGAGCAGATGGCTCAGATGGTTCTTCAAGTTGTTGCAAGACTGACCTTCCTCTTTGTCTTCTTCTTTCATACCTAAACCGAAGTTGTTCAGTATGAATGAGTTGCTGAGATGGTTGTTGTTGTTGTTGTTGTGGAGGTTGATCTTCATTTGATTTCCTTCTTTTCTCCCCCTGAGCAGATGGCTCAGGTTGATCAACCTCACCTTCTCTTTGCCTCTTCTCCTCCTTATTGTTATCATTGTACGGGGAAGGAAGTGGTTCAGTATCACCACCTATGTCCCCTTCTGGATCATCTTGAGTAGGGGAGGGCATAAGCTCGGTGGCAACATCAGTATCACCCTCAGGATCAGCATTAGAGGGTGATTTCCTTGGCTCAGTATCATCCCCACCTTCATCTTCATTGTTTCTACCGTGTTGAGATTGTGGAGTCGGTGGAGGTTGATGTTGCTGTTGGAGTAGTGCCACTGACTGTTTTAGTGAGTCAATTTCACTACTCATGGTGTTCATCCTGGCCAGAATATTGTTCTGAGTGTTCTACATGGCCAGAATCTCCTGCATGATTGTTTGCAGAGTCACTTGTTCTTCTTTATCCTGAGATGCTTGGATACCCTGCATAGATGGTGCTAAAGAAACAAAAATAGAAAACTGGTTAATAAGAAAGGTTTATCAAATAGAATTGTGTTGTTGTTTAACTCTATAATAATTTAAACAGAATTATGAAGTGTGTATTTCATCTGGTTCGTGATGAAATATTGTGGACTTGTGCAAAGTATGTGTAAGAAGTTTTCAGTAAAAAGTGAGTGTGAATTTAGTGGCTCAGTGTAGGATAAGTCACATATTCTGAAAAGGTTTTGGGTTTGGGAAATCGAAGCCTGGGATGTGCTTCTTGTTATTTTCAATGTCTATCACTCGGTGTTAGAGTGATAACAGAAGTGTGGCTAAAACCCCATGGAAAATATTTGGCTATTGTGGCTTAAGGGTTTGTGATCACTTCTTAAATCATGTGATCCAACTCAAAAATAAGTTGGACATGATTCAAGCAGCACCAGTGGGTGTCAGTGTGACATCAACAACCATTGTCTCTTTAAATTTTGAGACCACTGTAGACTGACAGTGATCATTTATGTGTTCAGTGTATGAATTTTGCATAGTAGCAGTGGGCTAACTATGTTGGCCATAAGAGAGTATATATTTGAAAGTTTGTGTGAGACTTTGGTCAGTATTGAGTTGGTACTGGCCAATACTTAGTCTCTATGGGGGAAAAGTATATATATATATAGAAGTTTAAGGATTTTATATAAATTCATACCTGAGACTTCGTCAGATTCCCTTCTTCCATCTGCAGAGGTCGGTGCTGGATCATTAGTGTGTTGATTAGAGCCTCCAGCACCCTCAGGACCTACTTGTCCTCTATCTTGAACACCTTCCAGTGTTTGTTGCTCATATCTAATTCCACATCAAGACGAACATGAGGTTCCTCAATTTGTTGAGCAATAAGTTCTGGTTCAGGACTGGAAGGGCTGTAGTTGCAGCTAACACATTTTGCTCTTCAAGGGAAGCAGTCAGAGATGGAACACGAGTGTGCTGCACTTCCTCTGAAGACACAGCCCCCATCA